>JAPYYV010008832.1:0-15033 GCA_030522625.1 Copidosoma aretas | reverse complement strand
AAAGGCTTCTTATGCATTACTATCATAATTTTTGTACTAAGATTTTTCATAATAATCAAAAATAGGACGTTTTTTGCAAACGCTAATCATGCTATTTGATTTTTGTTAATGATTTTTAGGTTATTTGAAAAAATTTTGTTTTTATACAACTCATACCTTTTTAAAAAATGAGATTTGTCTAATATTTATTGTTTTACTGTTCATATCATTAATAGATTTTTTTACAAAATAGAATGACACTAACAATAAGTATAAAAAAAAAATTGAAAATACCTGTATAAAAATGATAAATTTCTTCAACAAAACCAATTTTAAGTCTGTAATACATTTTTCAATAAGTTTATTCACAAATTTTAACAATACGATAGGTAGAAAAATTTTATTATTATCATTATTTCTATAATTAAAGAAGGAAGCTATTTCAAGCTTCTTTAATAAAGAAGATACAAATTGCTGATCTTATAACAAATTGTGTATATTCAGATGGTAATTATTAATATGAGTCATTTTATAAATACAAAAAATTTGGAAAGATGGCGAGCATAATACGCAGATGGTCGAATATGCATATGGAATAAATATTACAAAAAAATAAGACAGGTTATGTCATATAATTATGCAGGTGCAAAAAGGAATTAAAAATAACAAGATCTATAAAGGTTAATTATTGCAAATTAATAAGCAGGATTCAACAAAAATTGAGCAGAAAATATGAATTATAGGTGAAAAAAAACAAAAAAAAAAAAACCAGAGAGAGTAAACATAAAATTAGAAACTATTTCAAAAAAGTTACATGAAATAATCAGAAATAAAATATTGGATAAGCCTAAAAAAACAAAGAAAAGTAGTAGAAAACAAAATTTAAACAAGATATGAAAGTTAAAAAGTTAAAAAAATAAAACATAAAAAAAAAAAAATGATGATATGGAAAAATGCATAAGAAAATAATTTTAAAAATTCGTCAAAGAACATTAATGATTTATATTACACGGAAAAGAGACAAAGGACTATAGGAATCAACAGCAAAGTCTAGAAGGATCTTTACAAGAATATATCCATCATTAAATAAAATAATGTCTTGTAAAAAAAAAAGTTAGAAAAGACACAGGAGAAGACAGAATTATGGAGAACTGTTTCAAGAATCTGAATAATTTGTATGATTATTTTGACAAACATACTTTGAAGCTCATAGAATAACACATACTGTTAAAGCGTAGGAGACAGCAAGAATCTATCAAATTGACAAGGCATAAAAGAAGTGAAAGGCCGTTAAAACTACAAAGAAGTGGCTTTGTAAATGTAGCATACAAGATTCAAGAAATTACAATCGCTGTAAGAGTAGAAAAATAGGTAGAGCAGTAAAAAATAATAAAAGAGAAAAAGGCTGCCATCGGAGCAAAAGGAAAAACAAGATACCATATTTTTGTACTGAATAATTTAATTGAAAGTAAACTAGAGGAAGTCGTCAATAAAGTATATGCTCTGTTTGCAGACTTTAAAATTGAATTTGATAACATCAATAGAAAAATGTCCCGCGTCAAATTAAATTTGAGAGGGATGGTTTTAAAAATAACAAAAAAGGTGAAAAGAATCTAAAAATATACTAAAAACAGTTAATTACGGCTAGAGGCTAGCTAATTCATTTAAAACTATAAAAAGGGTAAGGCAAGGGTTCCTATAAAGCCTAATACTTTTAAGTTTATTTATACAGAAAATAGACGATAAGTGGATCCAAAATAATACAGCAGGTGTAACAGTGGGCAACTTTCAAATTCATGGTCTCAATTTATCTAATGACGCTGTTTAAGGCGCCAAGCATTTTGAAGACAGAAAACATACGCAGAATGACTTAGATAAATAAAGTACGAACAATATACTAAAAGTAAAAAAAAATAATAATTTTTAGGAATGAAGAAGGGATCGAAGCTGATATGTTTAAATTTGAATTAGATGCATTGGAAGTTTAAAACTAGGACATGGACTCAGTAGTGTGGTTCTCAACAAAAAATTTTCGTGGCTTGGAGAAAAAACGACATTTAGTGTACAGAGCGTAGCTAAAGCACTTTTAGGCTGGAGAAAAAGAGATAAAGTAGAAAGTTCGAATCAGAGATCATTTTTTTGAATATATGTACATACTTTCATATATCTTCCTATAATGTATATTTTTATGGTTTTAGGGTGAGTACTAGCCCCGCAGCTTCTCTTTACTCATCCACGCTCCCCGCAATCCCCCCCCCCCCTTCAATAAGGTAAATATCATTTTTATTTACCGTAAAATTTAACACTAAAAAATTTAGGTTGGCTCCCCTCTGTTCCCCGCTACTTGACACCCGCCCCTTCTCGCTCCTACGATGCCCCACTCAGCTCCGACTGCCAGACTCCCCTACCCCCTAAACTTATTTTTTGTTTCTCCGTTAATTTTGACTACACAATCATTTCCTTAGATATAAACTATTTAGTCACACTTTCTATAAATTTTATGATTTAGAGTTTCAAGTAAAGTATAAAGATTAAGTGTGTGCGGTATTTGAACGGTACGTGCAGCTCTCCATATTTCATATGAATGTTGATATGATGTATGTAGCCTCTATTACTTACAAAACACTATCTAAAATAGTTATAAAACCGAGATCTCACCAGAACAATAGTATTGAGTTTGTTGAACATATAAAAAAATTTGCAAGTTCCTAAGATACATGCATATTCACACCCTCTTAAAAACTCCATTTAATAAAATTATGGAGTGTACAAAATTTCTTTTTAACAATGTGAACTGCAGTTTCAATAAACAATATTATAAACAGATATTTGGCAACGCAATAGGCTTTCCTGTCTCTCCTTTATTTGCTAATCTGATACTTGAAGACCTCGAGACAGAGGCCTTACGTCAACTGGAAGATAACAATAATTGTGTTCCTTTGTTTTATAAGCACTATGTTGATGGCACATGTATTTGCCGACATAAAAATCATATTGAGTTAGTTTTAAGTACTTTTAATGAATAGGACGAACATTTGAAATTCACATGCGAATGACAATCTAACTGTATTAATTTTTTAGATATTACCGTTGTGCAGAGGAATGGTAAATTTGTTATTAATTTATTTGTCAACCCCACCGCCTTCAACAGGCTAATAAATTTTCACTCTAACCATCCCTTATCGTTGAAAATAAACACCGTATTTAATTTAATTGACTGTGCCATTCTTTTGTCAGATAGATCCTTTCATCACAATAATATTCAAATAGTAAAAAGAATCTTGTTCGAAAACGACTATACTACGCATTTAATACAACAATACATCAAAACCAGGCTCAGCCAATTATACCATACAGAAAAAACTTCTAAAAATTTTTATGTCAATCAAAAAATCAATATTTCCATTCCATACAACCCTGATTTTTTTACTTCTTGTAAAAATAGTTTTAAAACATTTTATGTTTAATTGTTTCCTATTATTAAAAATAAACTCAATAGTGTTATTACTTTGGGCAAAGACAAAATCGACAAATTTGATGGATCAAATATTGTGTATAAATTTGAATGCTGTTCGTCTCCTGTGGAGTTTATGGGCGAGACAAAAAGACCAGTGAAAAAACGTCTCCATGAGCACCAAAAAAAACGGCAATAAAGACTTAGTTGTTACCTCACACATAAGAGTTCTGAATCAAAAATTTAATTTTTATGAAGTTAAACTTTTGGACCACGAGCCTAACAGACAAAATCGTTTGATTTCAGAAATGTGTCACATAAACTCTACATCGCACATAATTAATAGAAAAGAAGATTCATTATTTTTGAATAATACTCATAAAACTCTCATGTGTGAGTTACGATAACTGCGTATAAATGTTTAATTCGTTCGTGCGTATTTTGATCCGATAACTTTTACCGTTCATATACCTTACCGCTGTGTTTTCAAATGTAACCACGTCAGTCTGCTGCGATCTTCGTAACAGTACATTTGTTAGTATAGATACTATGAAATTGTAATATTCTAACTATTTATCATACCTTTTGTCAAATAATTTTTTTAAATGTAACTAGACTTGTTCGTTAACGTATTCACTGTTATCATATTTATAGTATAGTTATTTTTATAGATATTTATTATGTAGTTGCATTATTTGGCCCTTATGTTTTTTGTACATGTCGTGCTGTATTTTCTGTTTTTCTAATAAAGTGAGCCTGATGAGGTTGGCGTTTAGACCAACAAAACGTTGCTCAAAATAGAGATCTTGGAGTTCTTATTTCTACTTCTACATTAGCTCTCTATTGATCGTGTGCTTACGCACAGACACAACATATTTATATAAAGATTAAGTCTAATTCTAATAAATCATTAAAAAAAGTAACTATAAAATATCCCATAATTTCAATAAACACCTCCTTATATTTCAAAGTTGTATGGTTTCGGGGTGAGTAGTGGCAAAAAATTGTTTTCATTAATTCCCTACACAATGCAACTACTCCTTATCATCTTTATTTTATTTTTCGATTAAATTTTTATAGTATTAAATTTAACAATAATATTAATGAAAAAACTATTATGTTTCGAGTAGGGTGGAGAACAGATATTTGGTGGAAACCCATAGAACCTATATTATACATTCAATTTGGTCTTTTTTTTATTCAATTGGATAAGGAATCAGCTCCCGAAGGATAAATTATAAAAAATCAAGTATGGAATGTAATAAAAATAGCAGGCGTAATTGTTATGTTAAAAAGAACTATCATTTTTTATATTCATTACATAATTTCAGATATCTTGTCAAGTGTTAGGCTCTTAAGTAACCTTTACCGAAATTTGGAACAAATTTTATTTAAAGTTTTTCTCATGGCATTTTCTATGTCTTTGTAAGTGATAATTTTTGTTGACAGAACTGTCACATTTTGTACATTATTACTTTTTTTCTATTTTTATACATTGATTAAACGTTAATAATTTGTTTTTCTTTATAATAATTTCACATAAATCACAACGAAGAAACATTTTTTTTATGTATTTTTTTTATTTCTTAATAATGATTCTTCACTTATAAAGTTTTAGTTTAGATGTTTGACATTGATTTTTTTTCATGATGATATTTCTAAATCAAATTAATGGTAAACGTATTTTTAGTAATAAAAACATTTAGAATGTTTAGCTTTAATTCTTATCATAAGATAATGGATTTTGCTTGTTAGAGAAAAAATATTTTTATCTGTTTTATCTACTCTTTCGTAAGTTGAATAATTATTACTGTAATACTTTTAATTTTCTGACATATTACTCGAAATTTTTTTGTTCAAAAAATGTGTGTATTCATTATTAGATGTTAATATAGCTCTGATTAATGTAGACGCATTAGTCTTATTAAAAACTATAGAACATAAGTCATTTATGTTTCGCCCTTGAGGAATTTTAAAACTTATAATTTTTCCTTTGCTTATGTGCAATAATAATGACGATTATTTTGTATCTATTGAAAGTATATTAGTTTTCCAGTAAAAAAAATAAAATAATGGCTAAAGATTAAAATATTTTATAGTTTCTTAAGTGATATTAATCCTGTTCCAGTTTTTGACTACTGAAATAATTTGGCGGAAGGCACCACCCAAAATTATTAACTATTTCCCGAAAGGTTTTTCATGATCAGACAAATCTCTTAATGTTCTATTATCTATTTTCAATGCCTTTTTTGGAATCATAGAAGCTTTGTCTAAAAATAGTATTTCTACTTTACTTAATTTTTGTTCATCTTCATCAAACTGGAGGACCGAACTGTCCATAGTACGTGAATTTAAAATAAGTCTAAACGTTCTGTGAGTAGACAATCTCTTTGAAAATAAAATAGAAACAATTTCTGTCCAAGCCAAGCTTGAAATTTTTTTCCAATTGATAAGAAATAGTAAGTTGATGTCTTGTATAAAAATGTTTTTTCAGATCAAACAGGACCACCGATGAAATTTTCTTTTTTGAATTTTATTATTTCTACAAAAATCTGATTCTGATCATTGCTTCGTTTATAAAAAATTTCATGGAATTTATGTTTATAAAATACAATTTAATCTTTGTCACTATCAAAGCTTACCTTTATTGATTCTGTTGGTTCAGGCAAGTTAAAATCTTTACAATGCAAAATTTTGAGATATAAACATTTTGTTTGGATGTAGACGAGACTTATTTATGTAATCTTTACAATTTTCTACAAAAAATTTATCGTATTCGTTCTAAATGGTGTTACCCAAAGAATTTTCAGAAATAAGAAACCATGCAAAAAATTTTTGAAGTTGAAAATGTAGCATAACGTTACGAGCATCTTTAAAAATGATATCCATCAAAAAATCATGCTCTACTAAAAATGTAGGAAAAGCTGTTTCGTTAAAAGTATCATATGTGATGTTTCTAACTGTTTAGAAATCTGTTAATGATTGTTTACCTGCTAATTTAAAAAAAGGTATCAAATACTAATAACTTTAAAATAAAATAATTGTTACGTGGGATTGGGTGGCAAGGGAGTGTTTCGCGAAAAGACAGCTACGACTCGTTTGGTAAAGATTCTTTATTCCTCATTGAAGCGTAAAGGCAGAGTCGTGCGCGTGAGTCCTGTTCAAAGGCCCGGGGATTTCTCTCTTCCCTCGTACTTGGACCGTCTCGGCCAACCTCCCCTTCCCTCACCACTTGCTTCCCAAACTAGATGATCAGCGAGGAAGGGGCAGGCTTCTCACTAACACTATTGTATGTTACACATCCGAGGTCGCGACGTCATCGCCCTCCACGACGCTGCTACATCTGTGGTTACTAACTTTAATTTTTATTTTATTTTTTGAGTATGTTTGTGTGTGTATGTGTGGCATTTAAACTTGTTTGTGTTGTCTGTATTATTCTCCCAATCTCCACTCATCCCTGTCCTCTCTAAGAGGCCGCGGCTCTCTTTACATATTCCTTCTTATTTTTCAACCCTTTCAAACTCCTCATACGTGTTCTCTGTGTATTACATATTTTGTCCGTGAATGCGATTTGCCTTCTATAATAGTTGCAAAAATTTTCTTATCCCAGGTATTGTTGTTTTTTCTTTATAGATATTGTACTTGATATCATTTCCCTTATTATATATCTATTTAAAGACTACATTCTAATGTTTTGCTATTAATCTTGTTATTCTTGCCATTTTTCTGTCTTTATTTTTTTTTTACAAGCTTACAGTTATAAATACAATTTGATCCATTTACTTCTATAATTATCAACATTTTTCTTATGTGTTTCCTAATGCCGGGATTTTTCTCAATTTTTGGCCTCAGATATTATTAAGAGTTACTGGTAGCTCAGCCAGACGCATGGAAGTTTCTCTGTGTCCTCCTATTTGAAGCCGCAGGGTTAGAGCGTCTCGAGTTGGTGACGGCTCCCGAGTCTCCCTTGGCGCCTTCCTAAAATCATTCTATAACATGTTCGTAGCAGACCCCCCACCCCACCGAAGTAAGCTCTAGTATATTAGGAGGACGGATCCTAGTACCGCTATCGCCAGTCCCGCTGTTATATAGACTGCCAGTTTAAAACCACTCACCTCTCTCTGAGCTCAGTGGCTTTCGCTGAGCGCGCGGGCTTTCTTTACAATATCCGCTAGGGCCGTTCTGTCTTTTAATGCGATTTCCCTTGCGTATCCCTGTCTGTTGACTACATGAAGTTTCCGTCCTGTAGCTGCCTAGTTACCGCGTTTATGACGCTCTTACTGTTTGGTCTTATTTTAACCGTTTTAAAATCTTTTTGACGTCTATGCCCGTTTTCCCGAGAAAGGTCATATTTGATTTAACATTTATCATAGCCGGAGCTGATATGCGTTCATCTGTAAAATGCGCGGCGCAACCAGCTCCCAATCGTATAATACTCGTCCCGTTTATGGAGATTGTTCTATGCCTTGAGCCCTGGCATTCAATAAACAATGGCTCTTTGCGTACTACTGTAGAAGGCCAAAGGTTTGGTGCATGTAGGCGTAACCAGTATGTGTCCAGGAGCTTAACAGTTTTTACTGCGCATTCCTCCCAATTTTTAATATTGCCATCCATCACTAGTCGTATTTCGCATGAGTGATGGTATCTTATTTCCCTTATTGGCTCTGTATGCTCGCAGATAAGTAGATCACGTAGTTTTTTACATTTTGCAACATCAAGCGCTGTTATTGGCATATATGTCTTTAGGTTTCTGTTTATTGAGATGTAACTGTGTTCCTGCTATATATATGTGTATGTATCAGAGACATTAAGTCCCCCTTCTTTAATCGGTAATGGTATGATCCTGTATAAATATGCCCGATCTTTATCCTATAGCGGGACACTGATGTGATAAATTAGTTGATTATTTATTATCTTTATAGCTATTTTCGCCGTACTAATCAGTTCTAACGCACTACTTTGCAAGCCAGCCCCTGGAAATATTGAATTGGGTCTTGCCTGTTTGGCCCGAATCTCTGAATCGTTAAAGATTGCCGGTGAGATTGATTTTGGGTACAACAGCCCCCTTGCGTCAAAAAGGACTGCGTTAACCACTGTATCTGAGTCCACGTTATATCGTTTCACGCCACTTTTTAGTACATCTATTGCTGAATTGATCTTTGTTTCTTTTCCATGTTCCCAACAGAGAGCTTTTGCTTCCGCTATCTCTGTTTCCAATTTTCTGACTCTATCTTCAGTATCGCTTATTTTACTTGAAATTACTTACGTTTGATTTACTAGTAGTTCAGCTAGGTAGGCCAAAAAAAAACTTGAATACTAAACCCCCGACCGGCAAAATCGCTCTTTTGGCTCGATTGTAGTTCAGTCCTTCGAGTAGACTTAACACTCGCGAGGACACTACTTCAGCGTCCTCTATATTTCCGCTAATAATTTTCAGTCTTGATTTTTGAGTAGTTGCCAGTGCTATTGACTTGCATCTCTCCATAAGTCGTTTGCGTAACTAGTTCAGCTTGTCCCCTAAGGTGAGATGGACCGACAAATCTACTCTATTTATGATTTTCCAGGTCGTACTGGATGTTGCCAGTGGGGCGATTTTCTCGGCGATTCACCTCGGGTTGTTCCCTATTCTTGATATTGACCATTGTTCCTCCTCAGGTACCTCCACTTGTGCCCTGTAACGTGTCAAACGATTAGCCCCTTTTCCGGATTTTTGTATTTGCCTGCGCGATAGACCGTATGATTTTCTCGTATATTTCACGCCTCGACATCCCTGTTATGTATTGTATAAGTGTGCGTGTTTCCGACCCATTCGTATATTTTCTAGCGGTTACCGGAATAACGCGGCAGTTTACCAACCGAAATAATATTAAATGTAGCCGGTGGTAGCTATTAGTAGCGAGGGTGGCTCTCCCTTTACATTTCACTCATGTACAGTTCCTTTTTTTTTAATTTATTTTCAAAAAAAAATTTTCTTTTTTATTCATTTATTTATGTGTTATACGCGGGCATGGCCCTTCGTAATTGATAATGGTACACGCCGCTTATATGCTTAAATCACTAACCAAAATGTAAATTAACATTACAAAAAAAATCCTGTCAGGATAAACGCAATATCCCACAAATAAAAGGATATCAGGGCACAGCAAATAACAACTAATCATAATTACAAACAAGAAAAAACTTGAAGTTCCTTGTCTTAATTATAGTTTCGTATGTGCTTAGCTCGTTTGTTTTATTTTACACTGTTTCCACAGTTATTTGTTTGTATGTAGGCATTTGTGTTAATGCGCCTAAACTTTCTATTGCTGGTGCAAGTTATTTGTTAGTTGACTTATTTCCTATACCGCCACTCGAGCGCCTGTATGCACTTTTAATATCGCTCAGGGATTAAAGTGGCTCTGGCGGTTCGCCGATTACTCATGCTTCCTGGCCCGTTTGGGCATTGGCAGAGACAAGCTTGGAGGTATAAGATATATTATAATACCGCACTCCAACGTCCTTACTTTGACTTGGAATCGCTATAATAATATTAGGTTTCCCTCTCTCTAGGAGTTGCTCCTACTCTGCTCTCTTTTATTCTCTAGAGGGTAAGGTGTGAGGAAGAGGTGCTGTCTGGGGGCGTTTGGAGTCGGTCTCTCCCCGTTCGTTTTTCGCCAGTATTCTTGCTGCCTCCGTTCTGTGCTCCTCAAAGTATTTTCCTTACCCTAGTTATACAGAAAAATCTCAGGCACTGGCCAAATCTCGCAGGTGCTCTCGCGGCTGGGCGGGTTTTTAGAGCTTGCCTCCGACGGTACCGCGGTGGCCACCCGCTTCCTGGTTAATGATGGTGGACGCTGCGGGTTGTTGGTCGACGCTGTGCTACAGGAGCAATTGGCGTGTGCCGTCTCTCCGTGCCGGACCGTAAGTAACTTTTATCTTCCTTCTTTCGCTTATCCTGATTTTTGTTATATTCTTTTTTCCTTGTGCTTTTTCCCACATACCTGTGTTCACATTCGTAGGTGACGCACCTGTATGTCTGTCGCCACGTGCCCTCCATCGGGCGGCCGCATAATGCGAACCTGGTTGTCCTGAAGGGGGCTTCTCTCTTGGTGCCGGTCACTTGCCAGTGCCATGGTTCAGTGAGTTTGCTATTTTTTCCTATTATTTTTCTTCATTTCAGTGAAAAATTTTTTTTCTAAATTGCTTGCTTTTTCCAGCTAGAGATGTGACTCATGATCGACCCCTATATATTTTTCGGGATGCCGTGGCCTCTGCTGCAACGAGGGTGGCCCTCCGAGGCAACGCCGCTTCCGTGCCGGCGCTACCCACACTGCGGAGGGGTGGGTAGTGTCGAAGTGTTTTGTCCGGTGGGGCGATGTTTTCTTGCCGTGTTTCAGGGATCGGAGTGGGGCGCGTCCCTGTCGTACAACAGGCAGATCCTGCAGAGGGTCTGCCACATGCCCTAGCCATTGGATGTACATGTCACGGTACATTTTTGTCCAATCCGTCGACGTCGTCTTTGATGGCGTCGATTATCCACTGGACTATCGACCCATCCTCCAGGTGTTCTTCTCTATTTATTAATAGTCTATACTAGGTGGTAAAATGTTTACGTACTTTCGTGATTCTTATCTCGTGTGTTCTGTTTTAGGCGACCGGTCCGACTGACGGGTTGTACAGTTGTGTTGACACCGACCGCGTCATCCAGTCGCTCGCTCACGGTGACTGCCTCCACCGTTTGCAGGCTCTCCGACTGGGAGAGAATTCGTCTGGGGTTACTGGCGGGGGAGGGACGGGTCCAACTAGCGTTCGGAAAAGGAGGGATGCTGGGAGTACAAAAAATCAACACTCGTGTAATTTTTCTAAGTGACGGGGCCCTTGGTAAAAAATAAAATGTACTGTACAGATTTACTTTTTCTTTTCTTATTTTCCTTCCCTCCATGCTCCTCATTGCCTTACAATACTTCAGCGTGATTGTACTTTTTATCTATCCATTTATTCAAGTATATATATATATATATATATATATATTCCATCATGTATCGATTGGCCTTTGCTTACTTCACTATTTTCTTTTTTTTGTGTAAATTATTGTTGATTTAAATTGACCCTTCGCTGTCTTTGAAAAGCAAAATCTTTTTAATTTGTGAATTATTCATATCCTATAATTTTTTAACATCCCTGGCCATAAAGTTCGTGCTTTATGCGCCACCTACTAGCCCGTATACCGGTGCATGTACGCCCCGCCAGCCTCATGTCACAACGGACTCTCCTTTGCGTTGTATTACTCGCTTCTTTGATACAGTACAGCGTTGGGTGACTCCAGTGTATTGTCAGTGTGCAAGTATGTGCATACCTATAAGTTAGCAATCACAACATTGATATTATGCTATTATCTTTTTATTTTCAGTCGTTCGATCAGTTTTGTCCTCAGGTTTGTCGGTGTTATGAATACACAGACAAAATATATGTCATGCATGCAGTATAGTGTGCAAGCGAGTGAGAGTGAGAGATCGAGATAGATTGAAGTGAAGACTGCAGACCGCTTAACAGAGCAAATATTGGGTCTCAATAATGCTCGAATGTATTATAGTCGTGTTTTAATGATTAATTTTGTTTATATATTGAACGACTGTCACTATACGCGTTAAACGAACTTTATGGCTGGGGATGTTAAAAAATCGTATATGCATCACGGGATTAAAGTAGGCCTCGCTACGCTCGGGCGCTAACTACTCGCCGGGCGTACACAGCCTACTTTACTCCCTGGGTGCATAATAAACTATTCTTAGTGTTACAAAGTCTAATTTTGACGGTCACCCTATGCTTGATATCACAAAAGGATCCCATAGACAGTGCCATCCACGCCTCTCTTTGGCCCCCTTTTAATTTTTGTTCCCTCTATCTTTAACTTTTTCCCTTTTCTTCTTCTTACGCTCCTACTCGTGTATATGTGTATTCATGCGATCATGTGTGTTTATTTTTCGTTGTTCTCTCATTTTCTCCCTTCTGTATGGTACCTTGCTGGCGTATAGTAAATATCTGTAAGGGATATTTTCGCGTAATGGTGATCCCCTTTGGCAGTCGTCCGGGGGCCGCGAAAAATATCTAATTGCGCGGTGCGTCCGGGGGCCGTGAAAATTCAAAAAACCCGCCCTTTATATTGCCCTGTCGTATCTTCACTCGTTCCCACCTGTCGGTCATCTCCTTTCACTTCCTCGTTGGGAATTCTTGGTGGGTCTTTTAATACGCAGGCTTTCTTCATTTTATCTACATGGGATATTCTTTTTTTGTCATTTCTCTGCAGTTTAAGGTTCTTTGTGGCATAGTCGATGCCTGTTATTTCTTACGGACCCTCGTATTGTGCATCATATTTTCCCTTCGACGGTTCCTTCAAGACGTAGACCATTTCTCCTTCCAGGAAGTATTTTGTGTTCAATTTGCGATCATAGTAATACTTCGATTGGTATTTAGCCTGAACCTGGTTCATTGCTGCAATTGTCCTTACTTCTGTCAAGGTTGCCACCAGCTCTTTCGTATACTCGTCCGACGTCTGGCCACTTGAAGATGGATTAAGACTGGAGGGTGTTCGTACTCTCTGCCCGAAAACGAGCTTATGCGGCGGTTACCCGGTGCTTTCGTGATCTGTTGTATTGTATTAGTGCATACACATTGGCAGGTATTCATCCCAATGGTCTTTTTGTTCCACATAAGCTTTTATATATTTTGTGAGAGTGTGATGCATGCGTTCGATGGCCCCGTTCGTTTGTGGGTGATATGCCGTGCTCCCCATTTTGTCAATTTTGAACAGTCTTGCAAGCTCATCCATGCTCTTATTAATTAAGTGCGTGCCACGGTCTGATAGTGCATGCTTTGGCGAGCCAAAATATGCTATAAACTTATCCACAATGGCTCCAACAGTCTCCTTGGCTGTCGCTCTCTTCACTGGCGCTAGTATGATGAATTGTGTTAATTAATCCTGCATGGATAATATGTGTGTATACTGCTTTAATGATGGCTTTTTGATGGGTCCATAAAAGTCTACAGATATCTTTTCAAATGACCTGCTCGGCGTATCTGTGATAAGCATCGCCTGCTTTGTCTTAACTCGTACCAGTTTTTTCGTTTGACATGGCGGGCATTCCAAGACGACTTGTCTTACATCCGGTCCCATATTTCTCCAATAGTAATCCCTCGCGATTCTATTATACGTTTTAATAATTCCCCTGTGTCCCCCTATTACTGCTTCATGGTATTCTGGTAGTTGGGAATCTTTGGTCTATCGGCGGTATTACCAGCGTATTCGTGTAGAGAACTGCAACTAGTTTGATACCTTCGAATATTTCCTCAAAGATATCGCTAAAGTACCCCTATTGGGTTAGATTAAGAATGGCTAGGTCACTAACAATTCTAATCGTTTTAATGCCGTTTGTTACTACTAATATTTTGAGCGCTTTAATACATTTTTTAATGTTGGATCTAAGTTCCGTCTCTTCAAACTGCCCTTTTACGTACATGTGTATGACCGATACTCTTCAACTGCTCTTTTACTACCCTTCACCTATGTTTCTCTCCTCGCTGTTCATGCGTGCTGGGTTTATGTACCCTCTTTCGTGTAATGCGTCTATCGCTTCAGTATCCGGTACTGCTTTTGTCACTGTCGTCAATGCCAGGTTTTCTAGACACTTGAAATGGTGTCCCTCAATTTTATTTATCTTTTTGAGTGGGAATGGGTCTTCTTCCTCTTTTGGCGCCCATAGTGACCTTTCTGTTGGTAAGCGCGTTCTGCACACTCTGTATTTGTCCATTCCTGGTAAACTGCTGGCTACCTCGTCCTCTGATCTCTCGTTTTCGCTGTCCGTTTCGCGCCTTGCGGCATTTAAATCGTTGTTTTTCTTGTCCGTCTCTTCCGTGGCAAATTCAACGTCACTATCATTACTTGCAATTGTTTTGTCATTTTCTCGACCCTTCCGTGACTATTTGGGCTTGTCTCTGTATCGTCGGGATTCTGCCCTGTTCTTGACTGATTTTCTATATTTTTCTCTCTCCTAGCTCGTCGGTTAAAAGGTCAATGTGGAACAAGAATATAAGAGTGTGGAACAAACAGTTTTCCGAGGGGTCGGACGATAACCCTGTTACCCTGGTTAGTACTTTGTGTGGTTGTGCCCATTTATTTGTTTCCCTTCGTCTATCATCTGTCAAAAATACGAGCCATCTGTCTGGTAGTGTGGTCGCTTTTAGTGCCGCGTCCTGTTCCGCTTCCATATGAGGTGTGTCTTGTACTGATTGGACTTTTTCATTTACGCCGTTCCCTATTTCGTCTTGCCCTCCGTTCGTATCTTGCCGTATTTCCGCTGTCGGCGTCGACTCTTTGGGCCCTCATACGTCGATTCTAATCCCCGGCTTGCCCTCTACATCCCGTCTCCTGATTTCAATCATCACTTGTCGACGTAGCTCGTCTGATCTTCCTTCTAGTAAATCGTGTATGTCTGGTGATCTTTCCGTTTCTGTTTTTTCGGTAAAGGTGCGCTTGGTTCCTGTGCCTTCTGCAGTGTTTTACATGTCATTTTTCCACTCCCCTGCGTTTTCTGTCGAAATTGGGCCTGGTACCCGTGCAGTAT
>JAPYYV010008831.1:0-24417 GCA_030522625.1 Copidosoma aretas | reverse complement strand
TAGAGGGGTAAATAAAGACACCGCTGGAATCAACGGGTTCTTATCTATCAATTAAACTACCTACGACCTCTCAACTCCTCCCGCTGGAGCCCCCTTAACGTGCGATCGGTTAAAAAACAAGTTATTTTTGCCTTTCCAAAAGCTGTAAAGAATCTTTCTAATTTTTTTCATAAATAAGACATCTAAGTAGCTATATTGATATTGTTGATATCAAGGCCAATTTGCGTTTATATTGTTGTAGAACGCCGATTTCTCTGTGTAGTTCCCGAGTGGTTATGACTCCAAGGACTGGATTACCCTTAACCTGCCAGAAACGAGCCTCTAACGTCAATTATACCAATCCATGGAGAAAGAAAACTAAACTGACGAAAATAAAGCCGCACCGCGAACTTCCAAAAAACTTCGATGGTGACCAACAATCTTCTTTGCCCAGCCGCCCACAATCCACGCCAGGAATAGAAATCGTTTCGTGCAAATAACAACATGCAAAATTCTCAAAAGCAGCATCCTCCTCCCTCCCCCTCCCCTCTCTACCGGCGAGCTAATTTGTCTTCTCGGCAAACAAAAGCACACCACAACTACGGCCCCGGTTCGCGGCGTGGCGCTGGCAGGCGGGCGAGCGCGTTATCTGCGCATAAATAAAGAAAGCAAAAAAAAAAAAAAAGAAAAGTTCTACTACTGCTTATCGCCCCGACGGCTCTCGGCTGCTGCCGCTGCGGAGTTAAGAAACCATCGGCGCAGCGCAGAAGAAGCCCTGAATAATGCAAATTAAAAACCGATCCCTCTCTCTTTCTCTTTCTCTCGTTCGTTCGTTCGCTCGTTCCTCCTTCCCCCTTCTCTCTCTGCTCTCGCTTGCTTGCGTTTTGCATCGAACGTCCTTCGTCTCTCCCCCTCCTCTGCCTCCTCTCACACTGTATACACACTCTGAGCGCTAACGATCTCGACGATTACGACGCTTTTTGGCGTCGACTGTTGAAAAGAAGCCGAAGGACGGGTAATATATGTGGTGCGCGCCTGCGCGCACTATATGGGTTAGCTTATTCCTTAAAAGAAAAGAAGAAGAAGCAGAAAGGACGAGTTGAGGGGAGAGTGGAGAGATGGGATGAGGAAGAGGCGAGAATGTAAGCCGCCGAAGGAGAAAATGAGAGGCACTTTTTACCCGTTTACTCTGCGGGCCGTTGCTGCTCTGCGAATACTGAGCTCAATGTGCAAATAGGAATCGATGCGTCGCTCGCGAACACGCTCCTTTTTCTGGGATTCCCCTTGCTCTTACTTGTTCTGTTTTTTCCTGTTTTTGACTCTTCTGAAAACAGTGGTTCAGCTTCGAAGAACACGATGTTCGGGTTTAAATTTTTTCTCGTCATTTCAGGTCTATTAGTTCAATAATACTCTATTTGAAAAAATCTTTGATTGAATCTGCGTGGATCGAATCAAGTGTATTGAGATAGATGTGTCATGTGGGAATCGGATCAGTCTTTCCAAAATACGTCCCACGCTATTTTTAGAACAACTGATTTGTATTAAACTTCTGAGTCTTCAGTCACTATTATTAGTACGCCCGAGAAAAATGTATTGTTCCCCTAATGTGCTATCAAATACGGTGCCATGTAATCTGTTATCTTATATCAGCTAAATGCCATACTAGGTACCAATTGAGATAAGTGCGATGCATAGTATTATTCTGAGAAAAAGACAAAATCCTAATAAGATTGAGACTAAAATTTTAATAGGCTAATATTTTTAGAATTTTCCCTTTTTGTCCGGAATAATACTTTGTATTACGCTAGTCCGGATTAATACATTTTTTAGCACTCAGACAAATCTGTACATTTCTTAGAGTTTGGACGAAATAGTAACTTTATTAACATTCAGACGAATTCGTCAGTAGAAGCTTGTAAAATGACAATGATAGAAATTGTATAAAGTTAAAGACAAAAATCTACGTTTGAGTATTGCTACGTAAAAGTTAGGTTAGAAGCCGTCATTTCAGGTAATAATGTTTTTATTGGACATCTTTTTACTCTTTTTGTTCTACTCAGGTTAAATTTTAGAAAATTACAAACAAGCTAGGGATTTAGGAAGCAAATATTTATTCATATTGGTACGCGTATGATATTTTGTCAAATTACTCGACCTCTTCAGATACTGTGGACATAAATATTATATTAATTAAGAGATAAAAAGTACCGCAACGAACCCAACAAACACGACTGACACGCACCAACGCTAGAAGTGCATCATAGCTCCGCACCTACATTACAGATGGCTCAAATGAACTTGCAAGTACAATATATAATAAATAAGCAATAAATACGGTATTTCAAACAAGAATTACTATTATCGTTCGGTATAGCGTTTTTGGTGAGATGGAAATGCTATTTTAATGTACTATTCTTTTTGTGCCCATCTTAAATTTTTCATAGACGAGAAACTTCTTTTTACCGAATACTGTTGAAACAAATATATTTTGTTCATTTAAAATGGTAATTCAAAGTAGGTGTTTTCAACTTTCTACCTGGCAATAACGAGAAAAAAAGTATAAAAAAAAAGTCAATTATTTTTGTAGGATTAACGATTTGTTTTGAAGTACGGCATGAATAACTTGTTCCAATCGTTTGATTTTACCCATGTTAATGTTGGATATCTACAATAAGTTTCTTTTCCCTAAGGAGATACTCAATGATTTAATACAAAACGAACAAAGTTGAAAATGGGAGGCTTTTCGAAACATTGAGAAAGCCTGTATCTAATACAGTTAAAAAATTTCCATGGAACATGCATTATATTATAAAAATATATTACACATAAATCTTTTATCATTTTTGTTTTAAAAAATACAAATTTTGCGTTCTCCAGAAACAATAAGTCTTCATGTAGGTCATATTTTTTGTTCCACCGTATTAAAACTCTAATTTACTCAACAACAAGCCGATTTACCGGCAAAACAATTATCTTTGGGTAAAGAAAAGCTTCTGAAAATTTCTCAATTACGGAAAACATTGCTTTACCAAAAAAAAAGAGACGGCACAGAAAAAAATCATGATACGATTGCTGATCGAAAGTAAAAGAACGAAAGTCGTTTTTTCGAATAGAGCTAACGAGTAATCGCCAAACAATTATGTAAGCGATCCTGTATCCACAGCACGTCACTGTTATATGCAAGCAAAAAGAGTCTAATTAACGGGGGCTGCACCTGCAGGTATAGAGTTATGAGGGGAAAAAAGGTGTAACCAGATGATAAGCTGGAAAGAACATCTCAGTTGAATAGAGTTGTAGGCGTTTGCTTCTTAATAAATGTTGTGCTGCTAGCTGGCTCGGAAAGAAGAAAGAAAAGAAGAATACGAAACAATGAGGGGACTCGTGCCAAAAGAGAGTAAAAAAGAGAATAAGAGTCTAGTTTAGGAGTCTAGACTCAAAAATATATACACTGATACAGGTTGAACGTTGCATTTTGTGTTCCGAATAGATGCAGAAAGAAACAAAATACTAGTAGTAATTTGCGCTCCTATTAGACACAAAAAAAACAAAAAAGTTCGGGCGAGTGAATGTATGCGTGTGGAGCTCACTTTTTTTTTTTCGCTCAGCATTTCTCTGCTCGGCCCGGCTCGGCTTGCCACCGTCATCGTCGAGAGAGCTCAGACCCCGAAACCAAACAGGTTTCCAGAGAGATCGCGACCCCATCTCTTTTCTCTTGCTCGTTCGTTCACTTTTCAATGTGCTCACGCGCATACACACATTTATACATGTTTCGCTCTCTCTCTCTCTCTTTCTCTCTCTTTCCACCCTTTTTGTATTTCTCAGCTTTTGCATATACGGCCTCGAGTTTCAACCAATAAGACACTGTCCAGGTGTGAGTATGTATAAACAATACAAATAGAAATGAAGAAAGTCGCAGAAAACATACTGGTGTTGGTGTCACTGAGGCCACTCTCTACTCAGCCCCCTTATTATTATTCCTTGCACTTGCAATTTATTGGTCCAGAAGCAGGGGAAGTAGAAAGGGAAGGATGATTCCTCGAAGAAACAAGTCTAAAGAGTGTATTTATGTGCGAAAAAGAAGCCGAATTAAATAAGCTATGTAACATATAACATGCATGGTACATACGATAGTGCAAACTGGGAGTAAAAGGGAGGCTCCTGGATATAGGTGAAATTTTTAGAGAAATGACTAAACAACACATTAAACAACAATCATCCCGGAAAAATTAAAAATTACCGAACCAAGATATTTAAGCTTAACACGATTAAAAACATGCAACATTATGTTCAAAGAAATGAAGGTTGAATATTAGTATAGAGACTTGCGAATAAAAATATGAAAAATATAAAGACACAAAATGTTAATTCACTTACAGTGGTTGGAGTGGTCCGGACGATCTCATCTAAAAGATATGCTAAATACATTAGTTCAGACCGTTTGGACCACGATCAGACCGCTCCAGCACCATGAGTGGATTAATCTAAAGACAGCATTATAGAATAAAAGCACAGGCTAGAGGATAACTACAAAATGAACAATTATACGCAGACTTAAAAATACTGAAACCACAGAAATCGGCACTAAGGTGTAGGCAGAATCGTAGAATAGATATCATAGTACTGACTCGAAAACAAAAATGAAAGACCAGTTACATGGAGACAAGAAGACAGGGAAAGAGACTGAGAAGAAGGAAATGCACAAAGAGATGAAAACATATGTAAAGAAAAAATTTCAAACATAGAGACTTGAAAATAAAAATATAGTGATTGAGATTCCAAGTCACAATATTAAATAATCCGAAACCTAAATAGAAAGATAAAAAAAAACACGGAAAATGTAATACAAGTAATGTGAAAGAAATATACGAGAATTAAGATAGATGTAGAGGAATAAGGACCTAGGGATTGAGACGGAAATTTTCAGACATAGAAACAAGACGTTAAGATACCAATAAAACTTAATTATAAAAAGACTAGAAGAAGCAATGACAAAAATAATTAATCTAATTCAAAAGGGCCTAGTGAACAAGACTAAGCAAGAAATATGTTAATTTTTTAATGTTGCCACAAAGTTATTTAAAGATGCAGAAAAAATAGCGACACGTATATGGAGATAGCAACAGATGCGTTAAATTAAGGATTTAGAGATAGAGACAGGTAGATATAATTATAGCCACATAAACTCAGAGGCAGAGAGTGCAGACTGCATTTTGTTAGCTTTTTACTAAGCAAGGTGCAACCAAAATCAAATAATGTAACAAAATAGCACAATAGCGTACTGATCAACTAGTGCATTATATACACACACTAGTGGCTTTGCCCCCTGCGCGTCACGCTCACTAACCACCATACTTATGATTGAAAACATGTGAGATTTTGTTAAATTATTGTTCAATTTTTATTTTCTTTTGCGTGATGAAATAATGTCATACTGTAGTTTTGAAAAAATTAATAATTTATTGCCTTAAAATTATTGAAATAGGGTAGAGATTCATGGTTTTTCTAGTCAATTTTAAACAATCGCAGCTCTTATTTGTCCCTATCTTTAGGGAGCCATGTCTTTGTATGTTGGTCCCTTTATCGTAGTCGCTATATTTTCATCTTTGATGGGAAAATAAATTGTAACCCACTTTGTTTCCAAAATATACATAATATTTATTCACTTTTTTCTGTAACTGTTTCGCACTTCTAATTACTTAATTTTTATGTCTGTTTTTTTTTACTACTACTGCCTGTATTTGTTTAACATAAATTTTTCTCATCACTTAAAGCATATGTAAACATTTGTGAACCATCTTGTAGTGTTAGGGGTGGGGGGGGGGGGGGGTTATTGAATAATAGAGGAGATTGTGTTGAGCCACAATATCTTTGACACTTTAAAAATGAAGAAAACAAACGATTTTTACCTTATTTGGTGTGAGGGGGTTATGACGAGTCTTAGAAGAGTTGTAGGAGGGGAGACTCGAAGCGTAAAAAGCTGTTTACGAATCACTATAAAAACAGGTCAATAAGTTACCCCACAAAATTCAGACTATATTATAAGTCAACTAATACACATGTAATTTTTCAACTTGTAAATTGGTTTTTTCTACGAACATTATTAAATTTTTACTGAAAGACTGCCTCAACAGATCAAAATCATTGCTAGCTTTTGATGTATTCATACAAATATAATATGTATGTGCTCACATACAAGCATTGCTTGAAACAAAAAGTCCCTTCACCCTTAACTAGGCCAGCCACGGTGCGGAGCGGCAGAGTTTGGGACGAAATCGACGTAGAAATGTTCCGAGAAATTTGCAGTAACTGGCTTAGCGCGTTTTTTTAAGTAAGCTACAATCACACCCACGATTACGGTATCTAAAACTATAATAATTTGTAGCTGCTTATATTATGTATTCATTTTTATTGTTATGCATGAATCATATGTGTATTGTATGTTTTTTTTTATCCAAAGAAATCTTACATCATTAACATCCAATTAACATTTGAATGTTAAGCTGTTATATGAAACAAAATATTTCTCATATCATGTATCCAAAGAAGGATAAAATCCAATAAGGATATTTGTAACAGTTTATATAAGACGCTTGTAAGTATGTGTTATTGGTCATGTTCTTGTTATTGGCGAGGTAATTGGTGTTTACCTATCATATTTATGAAGATTGGATCAAGTTACCATCTTAAAAAGTGTATTAATTTATGCATTAAGTATTTTTGGATACGCACGAATATCATGACAATAGATGATTGAAAATGCAGGTGATGGTCATAAATGAAAGAAAATATGGTCATCGACAAACATGCACAGATAAGGGACATCACAAAGAGATTTGCGTCAAAATAATTTTGGTAAAAAAACTCACGCTCGTAATTTAATCTTATCATTAACTGATTTTGGATCTATGTCCTTTTTAACCTTTCTAAACGAATCTTATTTGTTTTTTAAAATGATATGCATGTTTTTACACGGTTGTCATGGATTTATATACTATGTTAAGTATTTAGTTATTTGTAAGAATAAATTCTTAAAATGTTTGTAAAAAGTTAGAATACAAAATAAATTCAAACACTCCCCTTGCATAGCCTAACAAAATTTTCTTATCATTCTTTTATTAGAAAAAAAAAACTTTTCTTACTGCTATTGAAATAAAATAAAAAAATACGAAAGAAATGGAATGGGTATTTTGACAAACGTCGGCAATTCCAGTAACTGAGTAACAAAGTGTAGATTTTATAAGTGATTATTTATATTATAAATGTTTTTCGAAATTTAAATCTATGGTAGTCTGTTCCACTGATTTTTATGTCGTAACTTTATGATATGATGAAAATTAATAATAAGAATGCACTAACTTTTTCCATATATCTATTTTTTTAAACTATTGAAGTAAACTATCTATTTTACTTTTTTTTTATTTTAAATAATACTGTTAGAACTTATAAGCCTCTAGATAATTTTAAAACGTTTAAATAGTCCGTATCAGCTTCGTTATATCTTTGTTAGTGCATGCACGATGCATGTCGTTACGTACTTCTTTGGTTGTATGATTGATATTTATATAACGTTATTTACGCGTAGAGAGCTTGAAGTGCCTGTACGAGAAAACATTATATAAGCATATAGTGGATACGCATTGTACTTAGTTCACAACACGATAAAAACTGAAAATAGGGCAACAATGCAAACTTTTTTTTTACTTGAAAGTGACTATTTGCATTTTTCTAAATTGATCATATTTACTATTTAAGCAGGGCCTTCATTATAAGATTTGTATGCGAAATATTTAAAACTATTTTATGATTAGTACAAAAAAGTAAGTAATTTATTGTAAACAATATTGTTTATTGAATTTCTACAAATATTGGATTTTGTAGAAACCTCATAAGGGCAACAAAATTATTCAATCCTATATTGTTTATTGAAATCTAAGCTTATGTTTTTTACACAGAGTTTGGTAAGTATGCAGTAACTCGTAACTAAAAGCTGTACTTATTAAAATCTAGTTAACCTTCTTTAAAATGGAAAGTTTAACGTAACCGACATGATATCTTGGGACACTTGTGTGCAACAACTTTAAATAAATTTCTGTAAATTTCATAGGACAGGGTGTTGATAAGTTTCCAGAAAAATTTTTTCTCCATATCTATTTTGTTATTCAAACTTTGGTCATAAAATACATTTCTCAGACCTGGAAGAATATTCAACTGTTTCTGTTTGACAGTACTAAAAATTTCTATTTGAAGATAATCTATTATTCAATAATAGTGAAAAAAATTGATGAATAAAAAATGACTAGCAATTAAATATAAAATACACCGCTCAAAACCTGAATTTTTCAAAATCAGTCAATATAATACAAAACGTCAATTGTTGTTAGAATTGAAAACAATGTCTTTTAACTACAGTTTATCTGAAATAAGATGATTTGAGACGGAAAAATAATGTTACTTTCATGAATAAAATGTATGAAAAACGCAAAAATAATATGTTTATCCTCATTTTTCATTATATAACAGGAGCAAATCTTAGGAATATTCTCACATCTCCAATTAAATACACTTTTGATTCTTCCTTTAATGTTGGAATCGAATTGTGAAGCTATTTAAGTATTTTAAAAAACTACTTGACGTTAGTGTTATTACCGTACCATACTGCAATACATTTTTTGTTACATTGATTCTTTTTCAATATTATCATTCTTTTATTTTTTATATCTATTCATGTTTTCATTTCCAATATAACTTGCTTTAAAACAAAAGATAAAAGTTACCTATTTACGAGGTATTTTTATTTAAATATATGATATAACCTTAATGTTCAATTATATTGTTCCGAATTGTTCTCAATGATTTCTGTATCAAATTTTCAAAATAAAATTCCACGAGACGAAATTTTTTTAATATGTCTAAATAAACTATTTGTATTTTGAAAAAGTACCCTTACATATTGAGCAGCTAAGATTTCACTTCAAACTTTCTGAAATATTCGATATTTCAATCTTGATTCCTTATACATAAAAAAAACCAAAATCTTTTCATTGAAAACGTTTCTTATGAAAACAACCTATCTATATCCTCTACCATTTATAAGATAAAAGCATGAAGCCAGAAGTTCAGCACACCCTGGGCTCCAAACATTACAACAAAAGGTCAACACACCCGGCCGACCAATCTGTTAACGAATTGCATCCTTATGATTTTATCTCTAAATCCCCACACTATCGTGAAAACTTTCAAAATGAAAAACGGACGTACCGCTGCATCCCATATGCCAGAGTCGGGCGCGATAGGACAAAAAGCTCCAGTGGCAAAACCCCCACATCTATCACAAGCAGGGGGGCCAGTGACCCTCAGTCGACCCCCACCCCCCACCCTCCCAAACTGAAATTGAGGCCCTGCTAACTATTTAGGTATAATTAAAAGTTACTCACGGCATCTTGTCGGCGTGCAGGATGTCAAGCGCCTCACTCGACGCCGCTGCAGCTAGCGATCGGTATCTATGCGGGGGCCGGCGCCGCCTTCCTCCTGCCTCGGCTTCTCCGTGACTCTCGTCTCCTCCCTCGACAGCGTATTACAGCTTCTCCTCGGTCGGCCGTATCCACCCTCGCTCATGCCATGGTTGTTACCGGCACTCTTGTTTGTTTCACGTTAGCTCAACATCTTGACACCATTCGTTTCGGTCTAATGGCCGTGTATTATATAATATAATAGAGGATCACAGCACCTTCGGTACTTCCCTTCTTTGTGCCTTATTCAAGGTGTGATATTTAAAGGGTTTTCTCAGGGATGGACTGTGATAATAATTGTTACCACAACGGATGCGAGAGAGAGAGAGAGAGGAGGGTGGCGATGGAGGGCAGAGCACCGCCCTTTAACGCGACGCTGCTCCGATTCTCACTTATGCACTTGTAGGTGTAGGGTGTACATAGGCAGCGTCGATGTTTTCTGCACTACACACCGACGTTGCGGGGACCGGGAGATCAGCATAGAGAAAAATCGCACTATGATAACGCGCACGCGTTCTTCTTTTTGTTGACACTGCGAATAGAGCACCCACACTCAAACAGATGGATGACAATAAACATGTATTCACATATCGTGGTAGCACTGATAAAATGAATTAACGCAGCGAGAGCCGCATCACTGCCACACTGTTGCACGTTATGTACGTGTGGGTACCAGCAGCATCTCGGCTTTCTCTGGTCCCCTCGGCGACGACGGATTCACGTATACGCACACTTGCACAGGATCCGCTGCACTATTATACACACAAAACACGATGTAAACAAATAATGGAAACACTGCCGGAAAACACTGCGAGGAAACAAAACAAATCGTCAGAATCCGTGCAGCAAGCAACGTTTCGAGCACACACCCACGGAAGCCAGAGATACATAGAGAGCACAGAGCAGCAGTCTCTCCCTCCGCCGCCGCTCACGTTCGTGATTACGAGGGCGACAGACGACGCGCCGAGCGCGAAGCCTAGACGGAGAGAAATAGAGAGAGGCACACAGCTACGTAACACGGGCGGCAGAGCGGACACGCGTGCTTTTAGCTGCAGCAGGCTCGGAGGACTGAGCCGAGTCGGCGCTCGAGGCGGACAGAGCCGTGCCCAGGGCGGGGGGGGGGGGGGGGGGGGGGGGGGGGGGGGGGGGGGGGGGGGGGGGGGGGGGGGGGGGGGGGGGGGGGGGGACAGGGCATTAACCATTGGGGAGCCCGTGAGCATTCGCTCTCAGGGAGGTTTTCGGACAGTGGAGGGTGTAGGGTGATTACTTTTTTTTCATTTCGTTCCGGTGGGGTGGGTTAGTGGAGGGTTCCTCGCTTGTGTGTGCGTCTGAACACTGCTGCCCCAAACGGCAGATACTTTGTACCCCATGCGGAAGTGTAGCTACTGATTTTTTGATCCGTAATCTGTCCGTGTTCAATTGCAGGCTGAAATTCATACTTGACGGCCTGGCGATAAATAGGTGATCGCGGCGTTAGTGTTTGACTAAAAAGCGCGAAGCAGGAGAAAAGTTACTACTTTCGGCGCAGTATGGTAAAAAATATTTTCCAGCTTTGCAGCGATGAATGATTTTTGCGTTGAAAAAGTTATATTTCCTACCTCGGGCACTTTTGCAACCCTGCTACACCCTCGATAGGAAAAATAGGATTCGCCACTCATGTGCATCCGACCAGGGGGGCCCAACGGTCCCTCGGGCGTTGCCTCGCAAGCGCCCTCAAGCCCAGGGACCGCCCTGGAGAGATGCACATCTATGACGAAAACTAATATTTTGTTATTTTATAGATGTGTGTGCCAGTGTTCCACATTTTTGGGGATTTAAATAAGTATCATTTGTGAATGAAAAAAACTTGAATGTTTTTTCACCCAACCATATACCGTCTACGTCTTCTCGATTAAATATGAAGCTCTTTAAAATTCGTAAAAATTATTTTCTCGTAATTAGGTTTAATTTTAACTGCTGCTAAAATAATTGCAAAAAGTTTATGCTCATTCTGTTTTTTCAATTTTGAATGAAAAGAGATGATAGTAAGAGTTATCTTTTACTTCATAGTTTTGTTTTCAAAAATGTCCTTATGTACTTACTTCTCCGTTAATTTACCAACTCCTTCACAACTAATAAGCTTTAGATTAACACTCATACCTTACAGAATATTATTAAGAATAATGATGAATTCACAAGTAGATTTCCAATGTCTGATAGTTTTATCGAAAAATTAGTAGTTATTATCTTGATTTTGAAACTTTTTATTGGCAAATGAGTAAGGTTTCTTAAAATCTTCATAGAAACGATTCTAAGGTGTTAATCCAGGGCTTAAAATTTATGTTTTTCTTTCCGTTTAGCGGCTCGGAAAAAAATTTAAGTTTTATACCTTATTAAGGTTGTTAAGACGATTTTTCGATTTTTGAAAAACGGCTATTTTCTATTTAAGGGTCTAGCAATCGATTTGAATTTCTTATTAGTAATATATTATTGAGCATAAAAATAACTTTGTTTTCCTTTTCGAATCATCCTCATATGTCAATTCGTTTTTTTTTAATTAAGGAAATACTATGGTTTTTGTAAAATATGTCATACTTAACTTAACCCTTAATGTTGGATCAAAATTAAAAATCAAGTTTTGTACCTTATTGAAGTTTTTAAATAGGTTCCTTGATGTCAAAAATCGGTTTTGCTATTTGTCGACTAGGAATTTTTAATTTTGAAAAAATAACTTTATTTAAAAAAAAATAAAAATATGTTAGAAACCTTTTATATAGTGTCTTAAATGAAAAAATACCATTTTTAGACAAAATCCTTCTATGTACGTGTGTGTGTGCTTGTGTGTAATCAGTCATATCTCAGGAATCCAACGGTAAATTTCAATTATTCTGGGCTTAAAGTTTTTATTTCCTAACCCTTATGGCGGCTCGTAAAAAAAATCTGAATTTCGTACCTTATAAAGGTTGTTATAACGATTCTTGGTGGTCAAAAAAGTTTTTTTGTTTATTTAAGAGTGAAATGAAACCAATTTACATTTCTAAATAATGACGTCTTATAAATCCAAAAAATTGATTCATTTCAATCATCCTGATGTATTAACTTATTTTTTATTCAAGAAACACTATGATGTTTGAAAAATCTGTCATATCTAAGCAATCTCGCAACAGATTTTTCTAATCCAGGGCACAAAATGTTTGGTTTCTCATTTCTATTGTAAGTCACAATTAAAAATTCAGTTTTGTACCTTAATAAGGTTTTTGAAAAAAAATTGTGAATTAAAAAAAGAGGTATTTCGAGTTAAAATGTTTATACTCGATTTTTAAAATAACTCTATCTGATAGTTAATAAGAATAGCGTTTCTTGCTCAAATACGTGGTACCGTATCCAAGAGGGGCAGAAGCCGTGCGTAGCGAACGGTTGTGCTCTACCTAATAGAACTCACGCGATTGTTAATTGATCATAAAAAAAAAACTAGAAATATTTCTGAGGTATTGTAGTTTCTTGCATTTTTTGTAAAAATCCTAAACACATTTTTGTTCAAGCAGGAAAAAATAATTACCTCAAAATGCACGGAACGCACTGCTGAAATCGAGAAAAGCCTGTTAAAAATTGTCAAAATCCGGAATTTTTTTCAAACTTTATTGTTTCATAACCTCTGGAGAATATCTATACATAATTTTATTTTAAAATATCGAATAGAAAAGATTCTGGGAGCAATTTTGTAAAACTCTCTTGTCGCCACATGCTTCTTTGTTTACATTTGCGTTTATAACTTTGAAAATAGATGGTTGACCCAGGGCTTTTAAGTATTAATCGATCTTACGTCTTATAAACTTCAATTTAATACCCAATTCGCTAAGATCTCAGTTTTTTATCTGAAAGTTATTTATTCACGTTCTTTATAAAAAATATACAGTTTTAAGAGTTTCCTTGTAACAAGCGGCAAATAGTATTGAATCTTATTTAATTTTGAACACATTAGCAATTCAGAACCCAAGGTAATGGGCCATTTTCTCTAATTATAAACAATTTTATAAGCAATTACAACCTCAAACACGTGGTGCAGTGTAGCGTGGCCAGAATGTTTCTTCACTTAATTACTTCTCCAATTTTTTTTTATAATTTTTTAATCTGATATTTTGTACACGCGGTCTTAAAAGGTTCATGCGCGATTCAGTTATTAAAAACTTTCCAATTCTTGAAAATTCGTTAGAATTATTTAGGGAACTTATAAACTATTCGAATGAGTTCTAAGAAATTAGACAGCCCTAGAAACGTTTGTAAATTTTGTGGGCCTGATTCGCTGTGTAATCTTTTAGCACTCACGACATAGTTAAACAGTACTTCGTGATGAGTACCCGAAAATTGTAATAGGTACGGTGCTTCGGAACAGCTTTCTTAAATGATTTGAATTCTTGCGAGATATTTTTTTTTCGTTCCCATTTTGCTTCCCCACAGAGGAAGATTTGTGTCGATAAAAAAAAAAGTTTTCTTAAAAATATGTCAGCAATGTTTTTCATATTGTTTAGAATGAAAATACATGATATCTAAAAATGTCTGTGTGTGTATGTATTCGTGCGTGTGTGTAGGTGTATGTGCGTGTATGCATGTAATCAGTCATATCTCAGAAACCCTCCGACCGATTTCAATAATCCAGGGCTTAAAAAGTTTGGTTTTATATCTTTATAGTTTTATATCTTTCAAGTTTCATATCTTCTTATGGTTGTTATTACGATTTTTTATGTATAAAAAGCGGTTTTTAGATATTTTAGGGGTAAAAAAGTAAAAATTTGATATCCTCAATAATAATATCTTATAGAGCATCAAAATAGCTATATTTTACATTTTAAATGATCTTCTTATGTTTTGCCGTTTCTATTTTATTAAAGAAATTCTAAAAATTTTATGAAAAATCAGTCATACTTCGGGAACTTATTGATGGATTCCAATCAACTATTCAACTATTTTTTTTATCATCATAGTAGCTCAAAAAAAATATTCTAGTTGTATACATTATTAAAATTGTTTTGATGATTTTTTATGGTAAAAAATGGTTTCCGTACATTTGTAATATAAAATTTTTAAAATCTGGTTTCTTTATAGTTATATCTTCTATATAATACAATATCTAAATTCATGATTTCGAATCATTTTTCTAGGATATTTCATATAATTTTAATTAAATAAAACACTAAGATTTTTGTAAAATATCAGTCATATCTTGGGATCCCATTGACAGATTTTAATTATTCAGGCATGGAAATGTCAATTTTCTTATGGTTACTGCGGTCAAATAATGAGAATATAATTTTGTACCTTATTCAGGTCTTTAAAGCGATTTGATGAATCTACACAAACTAGGTTTATGATATTTCTCGATCGAAAAAATTATAATCCAATCTAATAAATAATTCTATCTTGTAAAGCAAAAAATGAATTATTTTCTTATTTTCGGTATTATTGAGGTACTACGACTTTTTTTTAAATCATAACTCGAAACATGTACGATCATAAAATAATTTTTTTGCTGAATTTTCGTTATATTACGAATATTAATTTAAGTAATAATGTTAAATAATTGGTTCGATCGTTTTATAAAATACTTGTTAACAATGTTTTTTGTAACATTTGGATAAAAAAATTATAATTTTATTTGTAAATAATTCTATTTTGTTGATCATGGAAATAGCTGTTTTACCATTTTAAATAATTGATACGTTATTCAATCATTTTTTTTTTATTAAAAATAAATAAAAGGGCATAATTCGAGGAAACTTTTTGCTGATTTATTGGCAGCGGTTTTTTTGGTGGGGGGGGGGGACGAATAAAAAATTCATTAGTGTACAATAAACGGACATTGATTATAGGAATACAATTCGAATTACAAAAAATAAGAGTTCTAGCTGCCTAGATCCATACAACTTAAAAAAAATAATAGACATAATCTCTAATGAATGCCGGAGAGTCATTATTTATGTACTGTATCTTGCTATTGTATGTCCATTTATTTATTCAATTAAAAAAAAATTAATGTCTTCAATTATTTATACCATGTCACCATTTATTTAAAAACCGAAAAATTAAAATAATAAAATATTCCGTACCCAGCATCTTTTTAATGCTATCGTAAAAAAAAAAAATAATAATCAGCTTTATATTATTAATTATCCTTTGCTATCCAACTTTTTCAATATTTGACCGCACGTTATAGAGACACTTACTTAAGGTATAACTTAATAATATATATTTTAAGCCACATAGGTTCGTGAAAATTCCGGTGAATTGGAGTCATAACTACATTTGTGTGTACCAATTAAAAATATATATGATTTTTATTAATTAAGGGTTACATCAAATTTTAGATTTCAATTTTAAGTCTAATTTTTTCCAGGAGGAATTTTTTACTCCTTAAATCACTGAAGATAGAGTCACTGAAGTAAATTTACAAAAATATTTTAGAGTTGTATTCAAAGAACGCATCTTTTAATTATGTTAAATTTTTCAAAATAACTATTCCATTACAAGTAGTAGAAAAGTAATTTTCATCCTTCATTTAGAAAAAAAGAGTTTTTGGAATTTTTGTAATAAAGAAAAATATTTGTTTTGATGCATATATTAATATTATGTTATGTATACAAGAAAAATTAATAACTAATATCAATTATAAATGGATGATGAATTAATGGACACATAAAGAAAAGGAATAATCGAATAATTTCATTTTTATTGTATTAAATGAAAAGAGAAATTTCTTTGAAAAATAAATTATATCGAGAAATGAATGATGATATGATTCATATGGAAAATGATTAAATTATTCTATTCAAATCCAAATTGTTGGTAAAAAAATTTTCATGATACAAATTTTTAAAAACGTTTTTTTAAAATATACATATGAGAAAGCTTTTTGGAATTTTGAATTGGCAGCGCTTTTTTTTCTGTTACAAACTATCTTTAGAGATAGATAAATTTTTCTTCAATTCGATGTTGGCTTGACGAGGTTCTTAAGTAAAAGAAGAGCGAATTTTCGTCATTGAGATTATAATGATCTTGCGTATCTGACTTTGTGTCTGAATTTGTGTCATTTTATGTCTTATCTTTTTTAATATCATTATTTTGTCTGTTCTTGCAAAGCAATTTTATTATTGATTCATTTTTATTCTGTCTACATTTTAAGTCTGTCTTTCTATGCATCTATTATATCCCCTGATCTTTAAATTCTTATATTTCCCTCCGTATTTATCTAAAGTTGCCCCTCTTCTGTCCATGCCTCTTCTGTCTTTAAACTAAAGGTTTTTATTTTCGTGTCAAAAAATCTTCGTTTTTATCTTCGTTTCTTCCATTGTGTTTTTTTCCAATACAATATTTTTTGCATTTTTCTTATGTAACATAAACTTATCACCGCCTACGCACGCAACGCACGAGCGAAGGATAGCAGGTTCAACAACCCCTAAAATTATAAAGCATGTAAAACTTATTGTGGACCAGATGTTTACTCGAAACTTGGTACACTCGGATTTTTGAAGTTGCTGATAAGAGTTATTTGTTGGATTTTCAAAATTCAAGGTAACGGATCAAAAATACTATTTTTTATTGCTGCAGAATCGCGATTTTATTAGCGTCATGGTTATTTCCGTAATACTATTTTGGGAATTTATTAAAAAAGGATGAATTTTCTAAAAATCATATAACACTCGTCAAAGCATTGCAATTTTCGTGAAATGAATAATATATTTTCCTTAGCATATCATACATCAGAAACTCCATTGTTCAATTAATTTTGTAGATTTCAAAACTAAGCCATTTTACCTATTTTTATCAGATTTTATCAGAAAAAATCAATTGAATGAATCAGGCTAAAGACAACGACTACTCGCAGTATATATTTTGTTAAACAAGTGGTAAATGCTAGACAATATCCACTCTATGTCTCATGCAGTTTGTCTGCCTCATAGAATAACATAATTATATATACACTTTTTTAACGAATCTCAGGACTTAAAGATTAAAACTTTTCTTTTTTTCTTTTAATTCTGTCTTGGGAGGAAAATGAAGTCTGCCCAGCTAAGTTTGTTGACTTTATTAAGACCGAATAATTATTTTTCTATTTTAGTACGATATCTTCAGAATTCCAATCGCCTATGTTATTTCTGCTTTTCTAAAAGCGAAGAAAGCTCAAAAGGATCCACTCCTTACGAAACGAGCGCAGTAAAGTTATCTAAATCAGCTTGCATGTGTATACGTGCATGCCATATCATTATACTTTTAGATATAGGATATAGGTAGCTGTATGCAAATGAACATACGGTGTGTAATAATATCCGTGGTAACGTTGCCACAAGGTTGGCGCTTTGCTGGCATTTGATTGGCCAGCGGCACACCTCCACCCTTCATTTCATTGGCTGCAGCGGCTCAAAAGCCATGGTAACCGGCTTGTGTGATCGACGGACGAGCCGATGCAAACCTGCAGATGCTTCATGCTTCCAGATAAAGCATGTAGCACCCTCTGTGCGTTTACAAAGTATTCAAATAGTCCTGTGAAAATAAGTCGGGACGGTAAGGCACCAACGGAGCTTGGACCAAAACCAAATTTTCGGCGGGAGTTATTTGTATTCACATAGTGAAATCTCTTCAACGATCGAGAGTGGCGGTGACCAATGTAGGCTATATTTTTGCTTCCGTGTCAACGAAGTTAAGTTCAAGCTTCTTAAGAACGTGTTAGAATCATTTATTTTGGTGAGAGAAAGATCAAAATATGTGACTTAGAAAAAATCTCAGGATTTCATGCACTAATAAAAAGAATCAATTTCAATATTGACATATGTATTTTATTACCATAATTGAGCTCCGTCAACATGTATTAACTACTTGATTAATTTTTAATATTCTATGCTATAAGAGACGACAATTTTCCACCAGTAAAATATTCATCCAGGTAAGATATATGTTTAGAAAAATACTTTTAATCCATCATTTCCCATAAATAAAAAAATTAATAAGCAGCAATTTATTTAAGAAGAGAAACGTTGAAACAGTAGTATCAAAAATAGATAAAATAAGTCATTCGTCTATATTTCATCCAGATACAATTGTCAAAATAAAGTACGAATAAAATAATTTTTTCCATTTAAAAAAAAAAGAGTCTTTGAGGGGAGATGATCATATAATATTTTATATTAATATTAATGAGATTATCTATAGTCAATGGTGAATAATAGCTCGAGATTTATACCGCCAGTTTGAACAAATCGCTACCTGATTTGGCTAATCAATTACCCGAATAGCTGGACAATCCTTAAAAATCTACTTTTTTATACAAAAATATAAAATAAGTCTTTTAGTATTTAACAATTTTTGTATCTGTATCAATATTTTTTTTATTAATAGACTCATGAAATTGTGTTTAGAACGTCAAATTTCTCTCAAGCCTTTCTAAAATTCTTAAAAGCAAAATCACATGAAGAGGTATGTTAATGGTGTCACTAAAATATCTGGCCTGCACATATTTTATAAAAGTTATAAAAAATTATTTCTGAATTACATTAATACTTTTCTTTACAAATTATTTTATGATCGCCCATTATAGGATTTTTTATCATTGCCTACTGTTGTATTCAATGAAATTTAAATAATAATCTTGTATCATAATTAAGATACGTATTATCTGCATTATCAATAATTCGCTTTATGGAATGGATAGAAGACAATTGCAGTATACTACATATTAAGCTTAATTAAAAATATTCATCAATCAATAAGTCTGTTTCCGCTATATTAAAAGAAATAAACGAAAATAACTGTTTAAAAAATATAAGCTGGTTGTGATTTCTCTCACAAAGGCTTTTTATAAAAGATGGGCAGTATAGTTTTTTTTTATATTGCAAGCATATTGATTATCACTGTTTGGAGCGATCGAGTCCTATAATTTCCGTGTTTCATTGAGTTTTACTGATGGATAACAGTTTAGAAGAATCATCACAAAATGTTGTTAAACAGAAGATCAAAATAATAAACAAAAACTCTCCGTTCTGTTTTTTGTATCATTCTTAAATTTCCTTTGATTGGTTCAGTATTGAATAATCGATTTTATATCGAAAAAATTGTTAGTTATAAGTATAATATCCATTCATTTTCTGGAATTGTTGTATACTGCTTTAAGCGTACTGAAAACCTTTTACATTAAAAAATAAAAGCAGATTTTTACAGAAATGCCAATTTCATTTGACCAACAAAAATCTTTGTCTTTTGTATATTCGATACTTGTTACTTATATTGAAACAAATCTTACCCCATTCAGTACTGATTTTGTGAACAATGAAACTTATACGTCCCTAAAAGTTACTATTTACTTTAGTGTTTGGAACATTTTTTCATTAAAGTTTATTCACTAAAATAGAGTGATAAAAAGCTGTGGAATAAAATGTAACCTGCCAGTTCGTAAACAACGACTTAGCGAGGAGACAAATCGAATTAATACGACGTAAGTCCGTATAAATAACAATAAGTATATCTATACTCGTCGCCACCTGGCATCCTAGCTGTTGATCTGTAAATATCGGCCATGCACGTTCACATTGACACGCAATACTTTCATCGTAGCTAAGGCCGGTAGTGTTATAGTGTCAGTGAAAATAAAGACCGAAGGAGGGGATGAGGTCTGCAGGGACGGTATGCATGGACGCACATATAGACATGAGCGTTTCTACGAAAAAAAAAAAAAAAGTTTACAGTCGAAAACAAAGTCAAACATAATTTTTTGTACTTCTTGAGAGGAGTATTTTTTGCTTTTTAAAGATATAATCCCTTTTATTGGTCTCTATTTGATAATCATCAGTTTTGTTATGCATGATTCTTTCTGAGTTAAGAAAAGTGTTAAAATGTATTATTCTGTGTAAGGTATGAATGTATTAGTGTGTGTATATACGTGTAATAAACTTCTTTTTAATAATTATCAGATTTATTTAATAATTGTATGTACTCTATTACAGTTGGCCAAATAAGTGAATTTTAAGCAAAAATAAAAAAAAGGTTTTTGTAACTTTACATTTTTCTTTTAAATCACTAAATTAAAATAATTTCCTAACGCGCGCGTGATTTTAACGAAAATATATTTTGGTAGTTGAAGGTGTTTTACAAAAGCGTTTTTTCTGATATGCTTTTTTTAATTTTTTTTAATAACAACGTATATTATGTGTAACTTCCTTACTGCGGAACATTTAATAATTTCACTAGATTTTTACTGTTAGGTGAACAATTGTACTTTCTTACAATATTATTAAATTTTTCCACTTCTGAAAACAAGAGCACTTCGAAAAAATGTACTGAATTACTGTAATATATCTTTGAAGAATTGATGAAAATTTGAAGTTGTAAGTGCTTAATATTTCTTGAAATTAAGATCAAAAAGTTGAGTATACGCCACATACAGGGGAAGAGAATTAGAGACCGCGAGATTGAGACATATATTGAGACATATATTATATAGTCATAGAACTACGTGCATAGAGTCTTGGATGTATAAATTTAGTGAGTAAGATTACAAATTACAATTCCTAGTAAAAAAGTCAGAAGCTAAAATGAATAAAATGACAAATATAAGAACAGTAATACGTGTCAAAAATTACAGTAAAATTCCACTCAAAGAAATAAAAAATTGAAGACAAAGGCAAACAAATTTACTACTGCTAAGGAATATAATTGATTGTTAATCTCCACAATCATTAAACTTTGGTGTATACAAATATCTTATAACATTAACATTACGAAAGAAACTAATAGATCTCAAAACTGTGCATATATCAAATGTTTATTACATCTTAAAAATTCAGAAAAAAGTTATATTTTAGGTCTTAACATTATATGACAGGAGATATGAGTGTCTATTTTTCGTGAAAAAAAATTTAATTGATGGTCGGACGTAATGAACTCAACGATAATATAATAAAGCATTTGAAAAACGATCCGGTTTCAATACTTTTATCCAATGAATAATTTTTTGAGGATTTTCTCATGTAGTCTCCAACGGGCATGATGGAAAAGAGATAGATCCAACACAAATATATTGAATTCTACAGCGAAAGCGAGAGCGCGATAGCTGAAGACAGACCATTGCAAAAATAGAGAGAAAGAGGGTGGGAAAGTGGCGAGCTTAGTGCAAGCTGTGTCATCATTTACAAAGCCGCTTGTGCTCCTCTCGGTTGTGCGAATCGTGCGGTATACGGTCGTCCAGCGCAAGTACATGACCGTCTAACCTCACTTCGCCGCGTGTATAATACCGCAGCATCCATGTAGCCAACGCAGATACGACGTGCGCAAGCATAGTGGAGTGATAATAGTAGAGGCAGCAAAGCCTTACTCCACACCAGGTGTGCTTCGTATGGTACCTGCATCTGGAGCCAATCGTTTCGAATTTTCTTTTTCTTCTTTGTTTGTTTTGCCGGACTGGTGTACTCTGCTTCAAGTGCAACAGATAAGTGTTCTTTTATAGTTGAACAATATCACGTTCGGTCCTGATCGTGCCGCTATTCTTACTTGTGTACACCCAACTCTTGTTGTCAAGAGCTGAGAAGAAGGAACCCTGTTAGTCTGCGGTGGTGTGCTGCTGCTGCTGTTGCTGCTTGCCGGGTCCTGCATGCAGATTAACTACAGAACTAGGGAATACGATTTCCAGGAAGGAGTCGAAGAAGCATCAGCGCGAAAAAATATACGGAAAAAGATGAAAAGCTGAAAAAGAAGAGAAACCCAGATTCAGTTGTACCCAGTGCACTCGTTCACCCAGGTAAGCATCTTTTGTTAATGGCATGAAATTTTTTTTTTCTTTTTCTCTGCTAAGGCTCTCCTGATGCCACACATATGTGTTGTTTTGTTGGTACACATATCCGATTATCCTGGCGCTTGTGTTTACGTTGGTATATGTAAAGGTATCATATGAAGAGATCTTTGCAACGGTAGGTATGCTATTATTTTTATACGTGGCTCTCGGATAAGAACTCATGTGACTTTTTTAAACTACTTTTTTAATCGGATAGATGTTTGTTTGCTCAGCTGAATGTGCGGAGCTATTTTTCTGGCTCTGGAATGTGGGGAGTAATGATATACACAAGTTAATATGTATTCGTGTGCTTGACTGTTTTTATGTTAGTCAAAAAATAAAGACATGTGAAGTTGTAAATAACAATGTAAGATTTGTGAAGTGCTTGCTGACCTGCGGTAAATAGTGTTCAAAATTTGTTAGTATCTCCATAAAAACTCTGCATAAACAGTATATTATCACATTATAATTGGACACATTTTATTAACGTTTAAGCGTAACTCTTTATGATAAAATAGTTTTGAAAGTAATATATGATGTAGATCAACAACTTTGTGATGTACTGACTGAAAAAAGTTTTATACACTTTCCACTTTGCCCTCGCATCTCACGTTTGCATGGACTTTGATGGGAACTATGCGGAAAAGTAGTAGAAGTAGTAGGTAATCATTTTCTTTGCTTGTTGTAGCGGACCTCAATAATGGCAAGTGCTCCTTATTAGGTGAAAATACGAAGAAAAACTGTTGATGGACGACTAACTGTTACCAACTGTTTGCTTTTTGCTACACATTGCTTACAGTTGATAATGATATGACGTCCATCCAAAGCCATGTCAAACTTCTCTAAGAAAAAAGTGCGCTTGCTCATTTAAAAAATTTCGCAACGATCGGGCTATTCATATACATGTAGAAGTCATTGAATGAGCAGAACGAAATATACTAATGAGTTCGAACAAAAACTATTAGAAATCACATTATCCAATGATTATTAAAATTTTTTTTTACTATTTACACTACTAATTATAAAAGAACTATAAGCGCATTGAACGGAGAAGGGCAAAATTTATATCAGTTTATTTGATTAATTTTTTACTTTTTTTAAGTTTATGTAACTGTGGATGGCATTTGTTCCCGCAAAAAGTTTAATCTGATTCGTGTATGAAGATGTGATGTTCGACTAAATTTATTTCCTTTCCCTCTAACTCTCTTACGCTGTATAATTTTTTTCCCTCTATGAATTTCTATAATATTCTAGTGTTCTAGTTCTTTTCTCCACCTCCGCTTATAATAGCCCTTTAATTGCTTTGAAGAACCGTGACAATAGTGACGGGATTGCCGGCAATGACTTTACTTACGGCGGCGTTCGATGATGCGAAATCCTATATAATATGCATCCATAGCATGTGATTCAAACTTAATATTTCTACTTTTATATCTCATATTTTCCAAAACTTACTGACCATTCTTAAAAAATACTGTACTTATAACAAAATCATAAGGAATCAAGAGTATGTTTAAAACTATACTATTAAAATCAAACAGTTGCACAAAGAATAATTATTTATTTACAAATGTCATAAATTATAATCAGGCTGCATTAAACTTTATTATTTGCATTCATTGTTATAATAGAGTCAATTAGAATGTGTGCTTAGGTAATAAATCCTTTATACGTATCATGCATATTTGTTCTATAATTCAGGACTCAGTTATCCAATAAATATGAATGAAACTTTTAGCACTTTAAAGAATATTCTACATAATACATCGGTACTTAAGTTTACATCATTTGATTAGTATCCAATTTTAATTTGATTACTCCATCGTAAGTTCACGTTTTTCACATTTATATCGGAATTACACTGGATATTTAGTAGCTTTATTGGTTTAAGTAGTTTAAATGTTCTGGTAATAAATACAATAATTTTATGTCAGTTACTTAAACCGAAGAATTTCAATAGTATAAAGTTCAAGGTTGGATTCACTCCTTCGCCGTTTATCGGCTTTTACCGTGAATTAATTATGATAGCCTTTGCACGCCAAGTTATGTGTCTGAAGTTTCGAGCACTCGCCCAAGTGATTTTCTAAAATTAATTTTCCCGCGCCCATTTTTTGCAGAGAATTAGTTTACGATACACAC
>JAPYYV010008830.1:0-12915 GCA_030522625.1 Copidosoma aretas | reverse complement strand
CAACAACAACAGCAGCAGTGGCAACGGTGCAGGCCACCAGAACAATGCACTTCTGCTGCAGCAGTTGTCCGATGCGAACGGAGCGATAGAGGGTCTGGGCGAACTGCACGATGACCCGGTCGATCAGCACCACGAACAGCTGATGCTCCAGCAGCAGCAGCCACAGTATCGGGAGGGCGACAACAACAGCGAGGAGGGGAGCAGGGGTGCCCTGGTTAACAACAACAACGGGGGGATGGCGCCTGCCGCGGCCGTAGCTCCCACGAGGAGGAACAACAAGCACAAGACGAAGCGCAAGTACAAAAAGAGGCAGACGAACAACAGCAACAATAACTCGCAGCAGCACGTCGACGATGGGGGCAAGAGGCCGCGCGTTGCCAACGTGCTGCTGGAGAACGAGATGCTCATTGACGAGATCAGGGTGAGAAAGGCCCTGTGGATGCGGACCCACGAGCAGCACCACTCGAGCCTGCTCACGGCGCCGCTCTGGGAGGAGATCGCCAAGACGCTGGACACGACACGTGAGTTAGCTATATACTGTGATGGCCTCTTCTTCGGGGATGATGTTGTTTTTTCTCTCGACTATTATACGCTAGCTGTGTGTTGTAGTATACATTCGTGGGGGAGAGGTAAAGGGGCTTATAAATTTTGCGTGGGCCGCTTGTAGGTTAGGTTGGGGTGTGCGGCTGCTCTCTCTCTCTCCCTCCACGGCGATTGTGTGTACACGCTAATACTCCTGCAGTGTATAGGTATAATGTGTACACTCCGGGTTATTGTGATTATTGCAGGGTGCCCCGTGCATTGTAGATTTGCTTCCTCGGTTAAGTATTTATGTGTAGAGATAGTAGCGAGGGAGATAGGTGGGCAGCACGCCTATCTTGCTCTTTGACGGATCGATACAGAAGCCGTGGGTGCTAATGCGTATAAAGTGGAACACAGTGCATTGCACGCCGCTCACGTAAATATTATTTGTTTGGGTTATTCTCCGACAAATGTTATACATCCTTTTTGTTTTGGAGCGCATGCTGCAGTACTGAGAAAACGGAGCGCTTGTGTTTTGTTTTAATTTTCTTAAAATGCAGGAACATTGTAGGGCTTTCTCTGCTTTTTGTCTCCATGATTGGTTTTCATTCAAAAAAATGACCGTTGAATGGTTTTATCCTTTTGAATTGTTGAATTGTTTTTAATAGAATCATTGAAAATATTTCAGTTTAAGTATGTAATTTTTTTTCATGTCAGATTTCCCATAGTAATTATATCTTTTCTCTGTAAATTAATGCATTGAATTATATATTTTCTTATTTCATTCCGAATTCACTTATATACTATGTAGAGGATAAGCTATGAATAATTAATGAAATGCGAGAACTACCGTGTATTCTAATGAGATCATTAGATTGCATTCGTATAATGTCAACTAAAATATTCTACATATATTATATGTTGCATCATGCCTTAATTCTTTTTTTTTTTTTTTTTTTTTTTTTCACCGGTGAGTTCATCGTTTTGTGGCTGTTAGTTTATTTAGGTGTCTTATGAGCGCTGTTTAAATTCGTTACATGCAAAATATACATATATTCTTGATGATCAACCAAGCCGAATTGGATGAGAATTTTTAAAACAGTACCTCCATGTTTTCTACATTGCTAGTATTTCTTTTGTGGACTTACAGTAGATATCTTGGCGTCTTAAAAAGTTACGCGTCTTTCGAATTCTTATCATGTGTGCCTACCCTTTTTAACGTTATCACGTTTTCGTCGTTTGTGAGAGTGAACGTGCTCTAGAATATTTGTTTCAGAAACTCATGATATACTCAACGTTTAAGTATACGCATTTATAGACAACACCTAAAACACGAGCACAAACATAATGTTTTTATGCTAAAGTTGCTTTAAATATTTATTTTTTCGATTTGTCTATTATAATCGTTGTTACAAACAGAACAATTTAAAAATGGAAGGAAAGAAAATCGTCGATGCTTTTCAAAATAATAACGGTTGTCCTGCCAAAATACCATTTATTCATGCCCCCTATGGTATAATCTGATGGTTACTTAATAGCTGCACTCCTTGCTTTCTCTCAGCATCGTGTAGTGTCTAAGTTCTTTTGTATATTATATGTACTTACAACATACTATAGACTCGGCCCCTGCGGGCGTTAACATCAGGCGCTCATTGCAGCCAGCTTAGCTTTTTTCCGTCCGTCTGCCGTGTCTCTACTTATAGTGGGGTTGGAACAAGAATGTTCTATTATCGTCTACCGAGATGAATCATCTCGTAGTAAGAGCACTTAGACCGAGTTACTTGATCGATACGAGAATCCCCGTCGTTTCAACAAGAGAAAAATCAATTCGATTGAATTAAGACAATGTAGGCTTTGAAAGTGTTTATGGTTTTAGTATAGTGATGATGAGTAAGGTCTTGATTGAATTCTCGTGGTTAATGAGTTTGTATTATTATTATTTTGTCCAGAATAATGTATTGTTGGAACAAACTTTTTATCCGAAATTTCTAAGTTGTATAACTGCAATTTTAATACAAAAAAGAGCACAGCCAATACAAATGCGATAATACTTAACTAATTTTTTATTTTTTTAATTTTCGAATAACTGATTCAAGATTCTAACAATACGATATGCATCTTACAGACGAAAATATCCGACGAAGATGGAAAAGTCTAAAGGATCACTACAGGCGGGAACTGAAAAAGTCCATGACAGATCCAACGGCGCCGCCGTCGGCCTGGCCCTACTATAAGAAGATGCGCTTCATGAAGAGTCAGATGTTCGTCTCGCTGCGCCGCAAAAACGGCGAGGACCATCTCGAGATCCTGAGCGACGACGAGGACGAACTGAACAACCAGTGGAACGGTCGCGTGGTCATGAGCAAGATGGAGAACGGCTCGGACACGATGGACGATTACGAGCTCAGTCAGAACTACAACGAAATGGTCAAGTACGAGCAGCACCTGCAGCAGCTCAACCAGGACGGCGAGCTCGAGGGCCCGGAGGGTGAGGAGGAGGACGACGAGGACGAGCAGCAGGACGAGCAGGAAGAGCAGGAGGAACAGAACCACATATCGCCCATACCCTCGTTGCAGAGCCAGGAGGACCATCAGCTCTCGGCGCTGCAGCAGCAGGCGGAGATCACGCGGATGCAGCAGCAGGCCGAGATCACGCGGATGCAGCAGCAGCAGCAGCAGCAGCAACAACAACAACAGCAGCAGCAGCAGCAGCCGATCATCACAAGCGACATAGCGACCATGACGACGATGGTCAACGGCATCCCGGCCACGATCGTGACCACCGCCTCGGGCAGCCTGTCGGCCCAGCAGCGCGAACAACTGACGAACCAGCTGAGCGAGCTCCAGCAGCAGCAGCAGCAACAACAGCAGCACCATCTGAACGCCGCGATGCAGCGGAGCCAGTCGCGCGAGATGCCCCAGGAGGAGGAGGACGAAGAGGATGAGGAGGAGGACGACAACATTGCCGAGATGAACGCGAGGCACTCGCAGCTGGCCCAGCAGCGTGCCTCGATAAACAACCAGCTGAACGACATACAGCGGAGGGCGGACATGTCGGCCATCCACCAGCGGGCCAATATAACGGCCATGCACAGGAACGCCGAGATCTCGACCATGCAGCACCGGGCGGAGATGCAGCAGCAGCGCAACGGCGGCCTGGTGGACAGCTCGAGCGGCGTTGAGATAACCGACGAGCGGGGCGCCATTTCGGACGACTACCATTTCTTCATGAGCCTCATGCCGCACGTCAGACACTTCACCTCGCTTCAGAAGCTCAAGATTCGGAACCGCATACAGCAGATCATTATCGAGGAGGCGTCCAACGGGCCGCCGTACGATCCGCTGGCGAACTGTTGATGAGGCTGCTGGTGCGCGTGAATAGTGTAGTGAGTGTGCATTTTGGACATACGGGTGAAGGTATGCTGGTGCATGCTTCGACATGTCGGAGAACCAAAGGTTTTGTGCATTTACGATACAATTCAACACGATTGTATATGTGCGTTGTTAGGGCGTGTACGTTTGTTTGTTTGTTTGATTATTTAGTGTCCTTGGCTAAGTACTCGTTGATATTAATTTTTATTTGTCCACCTTGCAATCATAATTAATTTTACCTAGTATAAGTGTGCATTGTATAAAAATTGACAGCGTTTCATGTATCATATATTTACGACACACTTGATGAATGAGAGTTGCGTTTTATTCAACTGAACAGATTTGGAAACTTGATCAACTGTTCAATGATGTTGTTTACCAAAAATAATATGTACATACAGATAACTAATATTATGATCAAACGATTGCTCACACACACTCACTGCCAGATCTGTTGATGTATACCTGTCACGGCTCAGTTACTGTTTAATAAACTTTGCATAAAACTTTTCGAACATGTCGCATTTTGTATTCTCGATACTAGTTCACTTGCATCCGAAACCATAACGACAAACGACCAATCGTATATAACTGGTAGGAAAGACCATCCATCATCAATCAAGCGTGTACCTGTGCGCTTCGTCGAAAAATCGTGCGCCGACCGTGTGGTAATACTTGTAGGGCAAAAAAGCCGTTCTCGCGAAAAATAGGAAAGGAAAGCCGTGCGAAGACGAACATAACAATAGCAACCGCGGGCCGGAACGATAAACCACGAAAATCCGCAGCAGCACACCTCGGTGGACGGATTGGCCGTGCTTTCTAGCGAAACGGATCACGAGCTCGTAGATCATCGGCCGAAAATTACACGGCGAGCGGTCCTGAAATATCGCCGATAAAACGTCGAGGTTCATTTTCGTTCACGACGGCTCGCTGTATTGTGTATACACGTGCATAGAAAGCGAGGTCAGCTCGAGAATGGACGGGCGAGCGCTCTGCGTTTGATTGGCAAGTGCAAGATCAAGGCACGATGATGATGGTGATGATTGTGCGTTCTGATGTATCATTTGCTGTTGCGAATTATGCGATTTTTTAAAACGACGTGCGATCCAACAGTGAGTTTTTATTAAGTGGTACGTTATCTACGTTCGGTGGGACTGTGTATACTTTTATCACCAAATGTTTCGAACTCTCGACGCTCGAGGCCAGTGCGTTATATAATGTCTTTGCTCGGCGTTGTGAAAAACGTGCGTACACGGAGCACAACTTGGAAGATAAATCCAAACTTTTGGACTCTCGCAGAGCGTAACGAGAGCGTGCACGCGATGTAAATATCTTCGTATTAAGTATTTCCCGTATCGGGTCATGTGCGCACCGGAGCGAGATAAGGGGCTAATTTTTCCTCCGTATACCGACTATATTACGCCGCAGTGTGTACAGATAGGCGTACGAACGAAGGGAGTGAAGAAACGAAGAATGGACTGGAAGAAGGAAGCTCGCGCATATCGTCATGTACATATACATCCACGAGGCGCGACGACGCGGAGAAGGGACGATTCTCCCTCTTCTTCGCGGGCCTGACCTTATCCGCGCTCGCTCCCCGACTGCGCAGGTATACAAGACGTACGAGTCCTGGGCGACGGGTTCACGCGCCAGGTGGCTGCTGCCTCCGAAGAAGGTGTGTGCGTGTGTGTGCGTGCGTCGGGGAGAACTCGCGGAGCGCGATGCGGTGGGTCAATGCACCAGTGTATACCAGCTGTATTGTACAGCTGCGCGGCGCTCGGCCGAGCTTCTCGATCTCGAGCGTGTTTGTCTGTGCGAGGCTCGGCACTTTTGTTTATTGCCTCCATCGCTCTTCTTTTTTTTCCCCTTCTTCCTTCCTTCCTTCCTTCCTTCCTTCCTTCCTTCCTTCCTTCCTTCCTTCCTTCCTTCCTTCGGCGAGTCTGTATATTTTTGACCCATCTTCCTGTCTGCGTCTGTATTTTGGCGTTCTTTATCGTTACACGAGCTGTTGTTTCTTGTATTATCCATCATCCCTACAAAGCGTAGGTGTGTGAACAGATCGTTCATTTACTTATATCGTGAATTTTCGTTTTTTATTGTTTACAATAGACAGTGATCTCCGTTTTGTTTTTCTTCCTTATCATTTTTTAATATTAAAAGAAAGATGTATATTTTATTTTAATGACTATGTGTTATCATTACCGCGTCGTTGTTTTATGTTCAAAGTATGATGCGTACACCGAGTCATGCGTATCAAGGGTTTGGTGTGTGTATGTGTGTGTGTTCGTGGAGAAAGTAATTTTTTTACACTTTCGAGTGCCGATATAAGTGACTACTTGCGAAAGATTTTTATTGTGCTCACGGCGAAACGTGCGAAAAGAGTGCTCCAGATGGACGATTTTATACGTATGAAAAAAAAAAAAACAAATAAACGTTTTGAACTTGCATATAATACGATGTCTTATTTCAGCATTCACAGGTACACAGATATACCTCTCTATTCCGCTCTTTCACCATCAGCATTGAAAAATAAAAAAATAACTCGATTCGATTGTCCGTTCGAACCTAATCGACGCCACCATGTAATTCATGCACCGGCCAAACAATGCGCCTCTCGCTTGTGGTAAGAAATTCAGCGAGCATCGAAAGTCCAGACGAAAGTTTCAACTCGGGGTTCACGAAGCATAAGGTGGAAGAAACGCCGGGGCATGGGAAATCAGGGTCAAACACCGCGGCTACAACGCGATTGTATTATTCTCCAACGTGTCGGATTCTTTCTGGTGGTGGAGTGACTATTTTATATTTCTGGTGTAATTTCACTTCCAACGCTTTTTTTCTCTCCGAAACGAATGGCCATAAGGGTATTTGCGGCTTTTTTTTAAACTAGCAAAGAGAAAAAAATCAGTTGTAAGATAATAGTTTTCATATACGGTCTTTATGATCGGTAACGATTTTTTTCGTCGCTCTCACTTTAGTGTTTCATCGATGTGATATGACTGCAGGATCCTAGATACTTCAATTGAATGGGAGTTTAATAAAAAACTTCAATTATTCGTTTGACTCAACAATTGAATACAAATCAATGACCGCGTCGAAAACGCACTGTTCTCCAAGTTTCAAGAATAAGTAAAATAAAAAGCGTCATTCATGTCTCATTTTGCAAAACAATCAAATTCAATCGTCAATTGAAACAAAGTCCAAATCGTAATTGTCTAATCAAGAAATTAAATATTTTAAAATCCTTGGTACGGATTTCAAATTTTTGCACAAGAGTGCCGATCTCGGAAACTTATAGCACTACTACCGATTGCTCCTTTTGTGTTTCAATTCAAAACTACGAATAACCGTCATCATGGTCAAAATCATTCGTATGCACAGAATACACAAATAATGACGATGAAAAAGCACTTTGTGGAACGAGTAGACACGCAGAAGGAAAGAGCGAAAAAATGAGTCTACCGAGTACCAATCGATTTCTATACAACAATACTAAATCGCTGCGTTTTGTCTGCATATCATTATGCAGTATACTCTCCACCAGCAGTGCTATACTCTCGCATCAGCCGCAAGTGCAGTATCGGTCTGAACGAGACGATCGAGCAAAAAACCCAGATAGTCCCGCTCACAATCGCGCGCGTGTGCTGTATACTCTCATTTACCCGTATAAAAGCCGCGGACTCGCGAGTAGCGGCACCGCATCAGCGTCTCGGCCTGCACCTGTCAGTCCGTCCGTCCTCCTCCTTCCCACCCCTTACATACACATACGGCTGGTGGACTCTCCTGACCGCCGCGCGAGATGAGTTTCCGCTCGATCTTGCTCCGCTTTCCTCGCCCGACTGTACACAACACACGACCCAAATCGAGGAACGCCTCTCGCGATCGGCCGCTCGCAATAATACGAGCCGATCGGCATTATAATTCGCGCGCGAGTGCGATTTCGCATTATAAATGCACTTGCGCGTACATGTAGCGACCGGGCGATTGATCACTTGGTCGCAAGAGGGAACAACGCCCCGCGACGACCGATCGATCGACGCTGCTGCTGTCGGTCACCGCGGCTTTGTAGTATGCCTGCACGCTCGATCTGCCGATTTTTTTTTCCGATCTGGGTATGATTAAGTGCGCGCAGAGGGGCGTGACAGCTGTGTGCATCGAATGATTATGATTGAAATATGGATGATTGCAGTTGAATTGCCGGCAACCATGAGTTATTCTATTTGTCCAAAACGGGATATTTTGGTGTGGAAAATGGGATTTTCGAAATTTAGTGTTTTTAATTTATTTATTATTTTTTCTATGTAATGTCAGGTCCAAGCTAGCTGGAAACTTTTGGGCCCGGCTGTACTGTCATTTTTATGAAACCTATGTTAGTTTAAGTGAGATTTTTAAAAAACTTCAAAAAAGCATTACTTTACAGACCTGTCATTACCGTAATGGTGCTTTTTTGGCAATTTTGAAGCCCCAAATACTTAGGAATCTCTCAACGATCTTTAGAAATTTAGAAAAAACATTAAACGCCATCGTACACTATAGTCACCTTGTTAATAATTTAAATTACCCCCAAGATTATTGATCCAAGGCATTACCGTAGTGGCCGCTTATTTTAGCCAGCAGAACTCTCTATATTAACGATGACACTAAAAGTAGCCGCATTCGAATTTCTAGTTGAAAAAAATTTGTCGATATGCTTGTTTGCTCTACTATACAAAATGGTAAAATCCAAATGTCAAAGAATGGACCATTTAGCCCTACCATTCAAAAAATTTAGACGGTTTAGATTATTAGAAAATATATCTTGAACAAATTAAAACGTTGACATATTGTATGCGATATAAGCCGCTAAAAATGAGATTTTTAAATGCTTCGCATCACGGTAATGGCATCTTAGCCTGTTTTTTCCATTTTGCAGCCACGCAAAACATTTTTTAGACTTGATTTCCAAAGGACCATCCAGAGAAAATTAGTTTACACTGTTTAAAAAAAGTTTTGGCTCAAAATAATAAAATACATCGTTTATATAAACATATATCAAATACCGCAGTCTTTGCATAGGACTCTGTGTACAGAATAGAATGAACCCACATAAGAGTTTAAATTTTGCTGGACGTGTTCGGAAAATATAAGTATGATCGATTGCTGTAAACTTGCTCACCTCTGACCTACTTCTCGCGCAAAGGCGCGATTTCTTCCAAATGGCTGCAGGTGAAGAAAATAAAGGGGAGTGCAACAAGGCAATCGAGCTCCAATTCTCACCTTCGTCCATGTAATGTGGTTCGAAAGGAACGTACCGATGTATAGTGTATGCATCTACTTAAAATCGCACCCCACAATTCCCTGCAGCCCCGTACAGCAACGCCAAAGTATATATATATACACCCGCGCGTTCGCCCGTTCCCCGAAAATCGTGAGCCCGAAGCCCCAACTCACCAGATCGGTAATTGGTCATCCATCACGACGCGCTCATTCTCCTTCTTCTGATGCCGCGGTTTCGCGTCGCTGCGGTTTATACGCTGTTGCTGTCGCTACACCGCGTACAATACTCCCGCGGGCGTATTCTCGCGCTCATCAGGCGTCGTTACGTCCTTATTACCCGTAAAATATCATGCACGCGCCTCATCTGTACTGCTATACTTGTGTGTATTTAATGCTCCGGGGTCCCGAGCTTCCGTTACGCTCAATCAGCGCGCCTCGATGTTGTATTATGAATATATATATATATATATATATATAAACTTACCCGAGACCGAGACGCGCTCGGGCATGACACGCGAAAGGGGAGGGAAAAATAAAAAAAATCGGCGGCCAGCCGAAAGTGCCGCGGACCGTATGTACATAGGCGTACGGCCGAGGGTTTAATTATAAACGGCTAGCGAATTTTCATTGATTCGCTGTACTTTTTGTCACTCGCCTCTGCGGAGTAAATATAGCGGCGGACATACCCATGTGCTTTCTATATTTAGGGGTTGATAATGGTCGGTACGCGAGACACACAAACGCCCGCCCCTTTGGTTTTTTTCCATTCCCCTCGTTATACGGCACGCAACGTTGTTGTAAAAACGCTTGAAAAAAAAAAAAAGGTCGACAGTGTCGGCTACTCTTTTTGAAGCGATCACTTCTGGTTGGGCGTTAATTTAGCTTTTTCATTACTTTATAAAAAACTGTTCCCAAAGTATAAAGTTTTGAAAGTAACGTTTATTGTCTAACATATATATATCACGAGTTATCGTATACTTTCACGATACGCCCATGGAAGAAAAATATTGCACATCTATGTACATGTATACGTACGTGCATTATCTTATATTCACAGCTGCAGTGACTGTTTACCGTTATACGCGAGAATGTATATATCTCGGCGCAGTGGTTTATAGCAGCAATATGAGAAGAGAGAGAGAGAGGATGCGTGATTTAGGAAAGGCCGGCGCCTTTGTTGCCGTTGCCGATGGATGTAAGTACCTGAATTACGCTGGACTTTTTCAAATCCCCTGTCTTCGTTAATGTTAACCATCGCAAATTCTCTGCCGCGCATAAAATATAGATATCAGATGTGCGCACAGCAAGAGAGCCCATATATATGGATTCATCCGCTGAATTTATTAAGACCGCGTAAAAAGGAGTACACCACCAAGTGTACATACATATACTGTTATCAAAACTAAGCGATCCGATTAGTGATCCCCCCCAAGCCGACGAGGAGCTCGAGATCGATAACATTATACTAAGATCGAGCGCATTTTTCATTCCACTTTAGCTCTTGCGCACATATAATAATCATATATCCGAGCTGCAGCAGTAGCATCAATTAGGCGCTTCTACCCCACCCCTCCTTTTTTCGCCGCTCTTATTTGCATAACTCTGGGATATATATTCTCGTACGACGAAAGAGCACAAAAAGTATACTTACCAAGCATGCGGTATACGGCGGAGGCACTCCGAGGTAACTAATTGTGTCCATTATGCCGTATCGTTTTACAAACTATCGGTACAACATATAGCGTCCAAGGATGTAAAGGAAGGAGGGGGGAGAACGAGATTCATCCGCGAGCGAGCTTCTGCGCAACTGTGCCGGCAATTAAGCATCTTAGGCCGGGCTTATCTGCCGGGCGCATTTCGATCGCCCTCATGAGAATATATATTTTTCGTACAAAGAAGTATAGGAAAACGTATATATTATACGTAAATACGCGTCCCAGTAGCTCCATGCTGGAAGATCGTTAAAAAGTTAACGCCGGCTCTGAGAAATCGCAGCCGCCCGCGAGTCCGATGAGCCTCTCTACTCTCCTTATAATATATAAGTGTATACGCACGGACGCAGTGTAATGATGCGTCTTAGCGATTTCGCGGGGATTCCCCCCTTTTTTTCGAGCAGGTTTTCGCGCAGATTCGAGCGCACGCCGCGGTATGAAATCCACCGAAAAAGAAACCGAGGGATGGATAGGAGAGAGGACGATGATATTCCGCCGAGATAGCGAAATAGCGGATAATATTAAGCGCGTTATTTATTGGATCAAGCGCTGCCCGCTGTTGAATGGGATTGGCGTACCGTTGGGCTATATTTGAGAGTATTAAATAATTTTTCGTGCTGAGTGCGCATTTTATTGTTTACGTATACACGACTCAGGGTGCGTTCGGTTTACATCGGTCGTTCGCGTATCGTTCGTTTATCGTTCGCTCATTCCTATATGTTACAGTATACCCATACATTCATCATACTCTATATATAGGTATATTGTAACAGGGGAATGAGCGAACGATACACGAACGACTGATGTAAATCGAACGCATGACCCTTGGTAGGCTGTGGTGCGAGCGAGCTAGCGCATAAATTTACCTCACTTTGCTGGCTTGAACTATTATTTATTTATTATATTGTGATAAAAATTAACTCTAACATCAGCTTTTTTATTAAAATTACCTATTATAAGATTTTTTTTTTAGTTAATACGATTACTTTGAGATATAGAAATTCAAACATAATTTAAATTTTTCCCGACTCTTTCAATCTTAAGTAAATAAGACTCCATGTGACCGCACCCTTAATTCACTGAAAGTCACGGTTCCCGGGGATGGTATCATATAACTTTTAAAAATGTTTTTTCGACCGATTTTCGTCAACTGCACATGCGCAGAAGCCTAAAATCAGTCGAAATAACATTCTCAAAAGTACATGATAGTGAATGATACCACCCCTAGGGCCGTACTGTGTAACTTTTTCAGGTTCGACATGTACATGTGGGTTAGAAAATTCTTGTCTTCAATACGCCATAAGATGCCTTTAAGATACAACTTGGTCTGTTCAGATAAAATATCGAAGAAGGAAAAGTTACACAGTACGGCCCTTGGGGTGGAAGTATGTAAATTTTTTAGCTACGACAGAAAGATCTGGGCAAATCAATTTTCGTCTTCTAGATAGCGGAAGGTGCCCTTAAGACGAAAATTTGTTTGTCCAGATCTTCTTGTCATAGCTGGAAAAAGTGTATTTTAACAATAAAATTCGTATCTTCAAGACATCATAAGATGCCTTTAAGATGAAAATTGTTTTGTCCAGATGGGTATGTAAAAAAACGAAAAGTTACACAGTACAGCCCAAGGCCCAGGGGTGGTATCATGTTAGTTTTTTTCTTTTTGCATAGGCTTCTGGACCTTAGAGCATATTGGCCCTGTGCAGAAGCAGTGGTGACATTTGAAATGCGACCCCTGTCGGATCAAACTGGCGGCTTTACCCCCTTTATTACCAATATTTCAATGGAAAGTATCAAAGTAATCAAAGATATCAAGAAAATAAAAAAACGTTCACTACGTAGCGCTATGATATTGAATGCATGAATGAATTCCGAATCGAATAACCATAAAAAAGTTGTAGTAAATTTATTTATACAATGATTCGGCATGTTTGAGTTATATTTTAGATACTGTCGGTGATATACACTGTAAAAAATATTCTTGTAATTTTACTACGCCGATTGTAATAATAAACCGACCCTCGTTGAGCGAGGTGTTTTCACAACCTCAGTAGTAAAA
>JAPYYV010008829.1:0-12346 GCA_030522625.1 Copidosoma aretas | reverse complement strand
GGGGGGGGGGCGCGGGCGGGGGGGGGGGGGGGGGGGGGGGGGGGGGGGGGGGGGGGGGGGGGATTGCATAAGCGCGCCGCCGCGGCTTCCTGCGTGTAATTACGTTTTTTCGGGCTCGCGTCACAATGTTATATGCACCAGCGCGGGTCGCTTTTTTGCGCTGTTGTTCCATCGAAGGGGGGGGGGGGGCGTGCTCTTGGATATTGAAATTAGTATAGTCTGGCTCTTGATGCTTGAGATATACGACTCGATGAACCTGAGTGTAAGTACATAAAAGGTAATTTGTATACTTGCCTGTGACATCGTTGTACAACATATTATAATATAACGTATGATACGTGAGAACATTGTTATACGTATAAATAATCGAGATAACATATCGTAAATATGCAAAGATAATAATCATTATATGTAGAGCCAAGGTAAAACCAACTACTTTGCAAGCACATAATTTACATACAATAATACACAAGCGGGAAGCTTAAATTAAAAATACATAATTGCACATCGAACGCAGAGAGAAAGAGAGAGAGAGAGAGAGAGAGCTTGGAAATCATAGTGATAAGAAGCTAGCATGCGATGCATACACGTATACCGTTGATCGTTGATATAACGTGGGGCGGAAGCTTTCCGCGATAGTAGAGAGAGTCGACGTCGCGAAGCGTATATGGGAACTTAATTTATAACCGCGGTAGGATATTTAGTTTTACATAAATTGAGGGATTTTCCAGCACATATTACGTTCGTGAAAAACAACTGTAAATTCAACTCCGTTTGGGAAAAAATCAGCAACAATAAAACAATTTCAACCGCGCCACACGCGCGACACGTTTGTTCCGTGGCGCACAGCAGAGCCCTCTGTGCCCCTCAACGCAAAGGCGCACTGGGAACTTTGGGGCAAAACGGGGGTGAAAGGGGCATCCGACGATGGGCGACCGAAGTATACCGTACACGCGAAACCCATGGACGCCGCACATGCACTACAATCTACGCGCACACAGGTTAGTAGTATACACACAGCAGCAAAGCGTACAGAGGAATAGATGCATCGTACAGAACACAAAGCCATAGCAAGCAGTGTACAGAGCGACTGCAGGTCGGTTTGGGGGGTGTAAGGGGGAAGGGGGGCGGCTGCAAATGCATTATAGCTGCAGCAGTAGCTATGGTGGTCGGCTTTTAGGGGGAGGGTTGGCGGTCGTGCATGCTATTAGTGAAGAGTATAAACGTACCCTGTACCAAGTGGCCACCTGCGAGGCGCCCGTCAAAGGGGGGTCACACGCGCGCACAGTTTATAGGTAGAGGAGAGGCACGACGACGTTTTTGGCCCAGCGGAGCCATCGTCGTCGTCGTCGTCGTCGTCGTCGTCGTCGTTGTCGACGTTGTCGTTGTAGAATCGACGCCACGATGGTTGTCGTAGTGGTTATATGGTGGTGGTGGTAGAAGTGGTGCAGTGGGCAGCAGAGATGAGAGTTTTTTTTGTTTTTGTTTTTTTAGTTTAGTTGCGTCGCGGTTTTTGGACCGCGCGGTTTCAGAGAGAAACATGGACAGAAAAAATAAAACACGAATTGAGGTATGCACACATACATTATTATACATTGTATTTTACTATAGCAACTGTGTGGGTGAGCGGTGAGGTGATGGGGGTTGGTAGAGGGTGCAGCGGGGGTGGTTTCTCGGAGGCGCTGTAAGAATTTACGATGCGAATCATCCATCAGTCAATGATTGATCACGAATCGTGGAAAAATGATCGATGCGGTGAATCGGACCATCGAGATTCTCACAGCAGCGCCGGATCCGAGTGCGAAAGAGTTTGCTCACTCCTACGTCATTTCTAAATAAAATCTCTCCGCCCGAGTGTTTCCGCAAGTCCGGTCGTTCCAAGAAAAAAAACAATGGGTGAGATTATCAGTTAATTCGATCGGAAAGAAGTTTAACGGCTCCTTCTATCTTTCGAATCCCCGTTCGAACGGCGCGGGAAAAGAACTTTTTCCGAAAACCGATAATCCGTACAGTGCAGTAAAGAAGCTTCCGTTTCCGAGCAAAGTTTTACCATCGCGGAATGGGATTCCGAAAGTTCGAACTTCCAACGCGCACAAACCGCACCCTCCGAACTTTTAAACAAATCGAACAACCGAACCAAAGCCACCGGCCGAGCCATCGTAACTTTAACCCGCCCCCGCGAGTCGTTTCCGAAAGCGTATAATTGAAAATCCGCGATACAACGCGCGGACATATCCCATCCCCGCGTTCCTCGACCGTCGCTCTCCGCGCGATTAAAATTCACGGTTCTGCATCAGTTTATCCCGCCCCCCCTCCCCCCTCCTCCAAACAAGCCCCATCAATATGAGCCGAAGAAGCTGCCCGTGCAGTAGGTATACTCGCGCACGATCCGCGCTGTGTGCAAAGGAATCGAACGAAAAAACAACGAAGCTAGAGGCAAACACACACAACCCTTTCGCACCCTCTCGCGCATCAGCGGTGTGCAGTAATGCAAAGATCGCCAACTCGGTGCGCCGCTGCAGCGACATAACTCACGGGGCCGCGAAGAGCGGGGAGAGGCGTGGGGGCCGTGCGGAGGGAAATAATAAATAGACGCGAGGCGGTGGGGGTCGTTGTTGTTGCGATTGTATGCTGCATACACGCGAGTGGGAAACGAGAAATGATGCAAGCCAAGTTTGGGGCGAGTTCGATGGGTGGCGAGAGCGCGCGCGTTCGGACACTTTGCAAATCTGCCCCTCGCGTAATAAAGTCTCCGGAGCCGGGTATGGTGTTGCATCCCCGGCCGTGCGATGCATCTCGGAGCTCTTTTTTTTCCGGTCCCGATCGCTCGCCGTCCGTTAGGCGCGGGCTCGAATATCCAGGGGAATTCTCGCGCTGCGAACACGTTCGCTCGGGGACGCTTTCCGAGGCTTGGTACGCGTGGTATTTTGGGAATATGATCGTCAGAGTCAAAGCGAGTTGTACCGTCCGTATCGCACTCGAGCGCGTATTATAAACAAGCAGCTCGAATAATGGAATCGCACCGAAAGAAAATGCCCGACGTCGCGTCTCTGAGTAAACTCCAACTCCAACGGTACGGGAAGTCGTCGAGCGGAGAAAATTGATCGTCCCGCGGGACGTCGAACTGCCGGTCCCCCCGACGAGGAGGAAGAGAGAGAGAGAGAGAGCTTACAAATCCCGAGCGATTGGCCGTTATGAATCGCTCGCTTATTATAGGGTACGACTCCGTCACGTCCCGATGGATCGTAAGTGCACGCACTACGGAAGGTGCGATTAAAATCACCCGCGGGACAGGAATATTAGTCCCGAGATGAAACTTTCGCTCCAGGCCCCCGCGCGTCCGTAGCCCAAAAGCACGCGGTGCAGGACAAACGGTTGAATTTCCCATCCCGAGAGAGGGAGACCGATGTTATATCCATACTGTACAGAATATAGTATATGGATGCCATCGCCAAGCGGCCCAAGTGCGCGGGGATTCGTTGCGAAAACTGTATAGTCTTGAGATGGAAGATAATCTCGCGCACGGTATATCATATAGATTACACACCGATAGGAAGAGTAGTTTTCCTGTTTCTTCTCTATTGTTTCGGTTTCACGCGCGCGCGCGCGCGCGCATAAATCGAACGTTTTAACGCGACGGCACGCGCGCGGACCGAGATAACGTACGCGTAAATAGATGCGCACGCACAAAAACGTCCATCGAAATTTTCCAGCCGCCCCGCGCCGGGTCATCCGATCGGCGTTCGTTCGAGATTTACAACCGGCCGCGAGTGCGAAATACGCGGCGGGTCGCGGAGGGCTTGTGGATGTACGCGAGAACGGGAGCAAAAGAGCGCGCGTGCACGGCCGGGTGATCGGATGAACGGAATCTCGATGCGTGTGTATGTCAAAGCTCTATCCCGCGCGCGCGTGTGTCTGTCTCTCTCTGCGAGTTGTTTAATCGCGCGTAAGTGTGTACCTGCGCGCGTTGACGGGGCTCGCGAGTGTGCCGGTCGGTGGAGAAAAATCCCGCACGATCAGCCCTTTGAATCGAAGTTTCGTGATGCGAGGGCTTATTTGCACCACGTGCTCAAACTCAACGTCAACTGTGGTGGCACCCGAATCGCGGAACTTCGATCGAAGGGGTTGGTAATTTATCAACGACCATCGCGTCTCTTCGATTCACACCGCGCCGAGTTTCGACCGCGAAATTTACACCAACGATCCTTGCAATAATATACTTTTGCATCTCAAAAATCCACGGCTAACTTCTCAAAAACGGCAGGGTGTCGATCAACAGCTTCATCCGGCTTCATCAACGCGAGTCGAAGGAAAATTTTACGGGCCTCCGAAAAGTCGGCACGCGCCGCCGCAACGGCATCACCTATTATATATATATCCTTATATTATAGTGCCTCTTTCCGGTGTCGTCGTTGTCCATTCGATTCTTATATACCTGTACGCAAATATACACGCCGAGGAAAGGACACTCTCGCGCCGGAGCTGTGATTTACGTCCCAGGGCGATTGTACCGAGCACACGCGCTCCAAACTCGTAAAATCGGATATCGTTCCGTGCAGTCGTTATTATTTATATGGCTCCTCCGGAGTGACCGAACTTCCTGCGCAATTACCTAACGGACGGCGCACGTGCGACTCAGCCCGGACTTTCGGACCGCGAGTGCCGATATATTTTGCGGGACACGAGAATTTTATCTCGAGGTACAAGTCCCGGCGCGGTATTGTTCGTCCCTCCGCGCGCATACGGCCCGGCTTAATTTTATCATCTGAGGCTCCCGGGGCCCGGCTAATTGACGTTCTTCGTTCTGCAGGTGCAATCAACGAAACGAACGATCGGGAAGGATTCAATGCGGGGTATGAGTGTGTGTGTGTACCGATCGTCAAACTCCGATTGGGGTCCATTCCGAGGGTGAGATACGAACTCTGTTTCGGCACCGCGCGGATAATCATGGACCGAGCTATACAGGGTATATTCGTTACTCTTTTGTTCGCGGATCTTTGCGTCTCGTTGTGCGTGCCCCATTGACCGATCGGTTGCTCACTTTCACTTTTACAACGCCTCGTTACCATCGAACTCGCCCATGGGGTGGAAATTAAATCTTGCTGACAATAAAAGCGCTCGGACTTTTCGAAAATGTTTGCTAAAAGGTCATCATATTTTAGGGGGTGTGCAAATTAATCGAAAAATTGCGGAATCTCGAGAAATTTTCCAGTGCCATAAAGTATAATTATATAATATGTGGATCTGCCTGCTTCGAGCGAATATTACATGACTCTGGCGATTCTCTGCGAATAAAAATGATCGTACGTGCATTTTGAGAGAAAGATCTGTGTATCGAAGACATTCGCTCGAAGCAGAAATAAAAAGCTGGCATTCATAATTAGAGGTATAATATATCGTATCGTTAAAAACACTGAAGGGCGTAATTGTTATTCCTTATCGTGCTGTACCTCCTGCGTCCGGTGGTAGGCAAGCGTGTTGGACATAAAAAAGAGAGAGACGATCCGCGTGAAAACCTTGTTTTTGTTTTTGCATGATTACAGAAAATAGAGTATATATAGTCAACAGAATAGAGAAAAAAATGAAAAGAGAAATTTAAAAGTAAAAAGAAGAAAGTAACGGAAGTAAAAGAAGCATCATCATCCTTTGAAATGAAAAAATAATGTACAAATGAAAGATATGTCAAAGCAGTAAGCCGCACATTGATTACTTGATTCAGCATCTTTTCAAGTACACGTATATGTATAATAAATATGTATACTTCACAACACTTTTCGTTTGCCACTAAATACTGCACGTGTGTTAACTCGACACTCTCAGTTCAATTAACTCAACCACATGATAATATATATATATTATACACTTACATATATACGTACCACACATACATATGTATAATATGTGTATAAACAACTACGTTACTCTTCTACAGTGTACAGACCCCGTGAATACAATATTTTGTGCGACTAGTACTTGAATAACTTTTTGCAAAAGACAAGCGCCGCGCGTCTCTGCTTTGAGAAAGTATAAGTATTCGATTTTCAGAAATTAGCGACAGTCATATTGTTAAGAGTAAGTATTATGGGTGATACCTTTTCTCCAAGCAAACTCGGCGCTTGTCCGTGCCAATTGTCAAAAGCGAGTGATTGTACCAGCTGCAGCTCCTGCACAGCAAATTTGCGAGTCTCTTTGAGCTCGTCTCTGCTAACGAGAGAAACTATTTTCCCTCAAAGAACAAGAAAGAAAAAAAACTTGATATCTCATATACATGTATCCGGCCAATTATCTTGAAATTCAAATTGAAGGTTAACTAACGAAGCTCAAAGAGACGTGCAAAAGAGCTCGGAGAAGCCAATGTACAATCCTGGTCCTGTACAGACGAGTCGACGCCCGCGGCGATATCTTTCGAAAATCCCTGGTAAAATTATTTTCAAAATTTATACTTCGATCATTGAATCCTGTTGAGACGCAATGTATAAAATAAAAAATAAAAATCTAAAAATTCTCCCGAGCAAACAGCGTTTTGTATATTATGAAATACGGCCGTCGTAAAGTATACATGATGTTGCATATACATACATACATACATATATATATACACCATCCACGCGTATCAAGATCGTTAAAATAATCACTTGAAAGGGTTAAGGCGCGCGGATTTCGAAAAATCCTAAGTAAAGAGCGCCGCGAGCGTCGGCTCGTCCAAGGACGCGACCCTGCGCAAAAGGAAACGAGGATGAAAAAGGACATCCAGACCCGCGCTCACGCACTCGCGCGCGCACCGTGTATGTATACATATATATAGGTGCAAGGGATAAGGGAATAACTCGGGGAAGGAAAAAAAAGAGGGGGGGAATAAAGAGGAAGGTTTATCGCCACGGCGCTGGGGACGCGATATAATTCAGGCGCGCGCGTTCGAGCCGCGAGAGGGAATTTCGCGTCCGATTACGCGGAGATCGCTAGCGCCGATTTTCCTACGGCCCTTTTATTCCCGCCCCCCCCTCCTCCTGCCTCTTTTGATCTACGATAGTCGCCTGCCTTCGTTTTCTCTTTCTTCGGGTTTCAATGAGAATTTATTGCCCTCTGCCGTTCGCGCGGCTGAAAAATTTCAGGGCCGAACGGATGAGCTTTTCGCGGTTCGTGGGTAACAGGTATACAGTTCCGCCTCTGCGAGACGGCCGACCTAAAATTTTTCCTGGCAGACAATCAGCGCCAACTGCCATCCACACGACCCTTCTGCGATCATCGGACTTTCCAACCGCGCGTTTTTGCCCATGATAAGTATTTGGTGGCCCCTGCTCAAATTGACACCGGAATCTCCGAACAATTTTTTAGCCCCGCGCAAAAGTTCTTTTCTACCGGATCGTGGTAATCGACTCTTATACGACGGTTTTTGCGGGCGAGCGAACAAACAAAAGTGATGGCTTCGGAAGATCGTACACGGCCAATCACCACGGCCGTCGTAAAAATTTAACCGGTAAGAGTCCCATTTCGCCGTTCGGGCCCGTTTTTTCGTCGGCGCGAAACTTTGCCAAACAATCGTATATACACGCCAGGTTGTTTTTTCCCGCAGCACCGTTAACTCGCTCATACGTACGTATACTGCATGCGCGCGCGAATAAGTAGATCTACTCGCGGGGCGAGTCAATTACACCCAGCGGACGGATCATCGCGGGCGAGATCACCTCTGCGCCGTATTACATATCATGTACACGTGTTCCGCGGCGCTAACGCGCTCGTGCGCCTCATCCGAGGGCCGCGATGTGTGCTCCAACTCGCGCGGAAACTCGTTTCGTTAATTATACACCCACGGCCGCAGGAGGGATCTACTTGCCCCGTTCCTATATCGGAGTCAAGGTGCAAGCAGCAGGGGCGGTTATATATGTACAACTCTGGCGAATCACCTCCGCGTCATTGTAATAATCGACATGGGATATTGCAGTTGGAGATGAGTCGCGAGTTCCAGAGCTGCTGCAGCGTTGATCAGTATTATGTCGCGCGGCGGGGATCCACAAAACTAATCGTGCAGTACACCGAACGGGAGTAAAACTTTAGCGCCGAAAACTGCCATCGTATAATATTATCCTACACCGCTCGTGCGACAATGCGTTGTATCGGTGCAGACGCGGACCGCGATACGATCGCCGGAAAGATCCGAAACACGAGCTCTTTTCTACCACCTACGATTCGCATATACACCGGATAAATTCACGCTCGTTTTGTATACTTGCGACCGGTCGCCGATCCTGCACGCGCGCGCGCGTGGAAAAGAGAAAAGAACGCCATGCACATACCCCGCGCCGCTAACAATCTCTAATTCGCATAGGGGAGACAATATACATGCATACGGCATGTACAAGTACACCGAGAAAGGACGGGGGACGGCGCGGTTGTACGCCGAAATCACCCACAAATCAAACCTTCGTCAAGAGCGTAATCGCCTCCCCGCCCTCCCTTCCTTCCTCATGTACGCGCACGAGAATGAGAAAATCGAGTCCACAAATCACGCCCGCCCGCGCAAAACTCCGGAGGTTGGCGACCCACGCGCGTAGGTATTATTACGCGCGCGTGATGCTGTACGTGCACACGTGTATACACGTACAACAGCGCCCGGAGAATCCCGAAGGGCCGGGCGATAAGCCGAGAGGACGCCTCGCTGCGGGAGAAAAAAAGCTCGCGTGGCCGGCAAACGGGTCCAGATGCGCATCCGCCGCGCGACACTTGCCGTGGCGAGGTGGGATGGGATTTTCGTTCTTTGTAAACTCATGGATAGAGCATACAATACTTATACATACACTGGATAATTCGATGCTGGCGGTGATTATAGAAGCACACGGTACAGTCACACAGGATTCTTACGCAAAATATTATAGCCAGAAGTCGATCAACGAAACAGAAGAATGGAAAAAACAAAACAAAAAAATCCAAAACGACTCAACGAATATTAACCAATAATAGAAACAAGTGAAACTCAAAGTTGTAATATCATGATGTATATTCTATTATAAATAATAAAATAATATATATGTATATGTGAGAGGGACAAAAACAACGGTGTGCTAACCTTGGGCAGAGACGCGAGGCACTGCTGTTTGACGTCCCAGACGAGCTGGTCCTTGGGAAACTGGAGACACTTGCTGACGCAGAGCTCGGGCACGTGGACCCTCGCAAGTATGATGCCGTCCTCGACGGGGCCCCCGCCGTCCGAGCCCGTGTCCTCCAGTTGCTGTTGGCACTGCTGCTGAACGCCCGGGCTGGGCGCCACGGCCTGCTTAGGTACCGCCTCCATCGCGCGGCGGACCTACCCCCTACGCTCGGCTCAGCTCGGCATCACATCTGTGGACATTGAAAACGATTTGGAAATCCGTTAGCTGGGTTGGGCAATTTTTTTTTACCTTCAAGAATCGAGTTTACATTTGTGTGATGGATCTTATGGTGGTGAAAAATAAGGGGAAACCATGTTTAATTTTGGGCGCGCGAAGAAATTGTCTCGTTTTGTTTTCCGAAAGAATACGTTTCGCAGCTAACTACGATTGGGCGCAGCGCGACACGCGAGTGCGAACGTAGTACACGACGCACGCAACCATACCGACTGTGACGCAAGATGTTAGATGGCATATTTATATGTACATTATGTTTTCCTAATTTTAACGACGCAGTTCGCAATATACCGGTCCGCGATTTTCGGCAGGGGTAAAAAGCTACTTGCACTGTTCAATTATAAACAGAAACATTCTGTTTAAAATCGAACAGACTACGCACATTTTGTGGACATTATATTTTACACGAATTTCGTGTAAGAGCACACAAATCTTGTATTATTTAGCCATTGCACTTACATCTTATACACAAACTTTGTGTACGAAGTACAACTATGTACACAAATTTTGAGTAATTTTACAAATAAGTGTAAAATAGCAAACTACACAAAATTTTTAACCCTGTATTTGTGTGTGTATCATATGATAAAATATCTGAATATGAAGACAATATTATCATGTGACCTATTATTTTATTACATTATACACGTATACGTTATTAAAAACTACTCTATTTAATATTAAAGTGTAAGATAGGTTTACTCACGAAACATAATCTCCTTATTTCCTACTCTGTTGTTGATCGCTCACTGCTCCGCATAATATGTGTTTACTCGACGAATGACTAGATCACACTGTTCTGACACTGTTGTTTAATCATCAGGTGAGCCGCGCAGCTCATTGCGCAGTATAAAGTGCGCAGCTCTGCTAGGTCACTGACCACTGACTCATTCAGCTGACTAAGCTCACAGTGTAATGTAGTCATCCGTCGAGTGAACACGTATTTCATACAGAGCAATGAGCGATCAACAACAGAGTAAGAAATAAAGAGATTACGTGATGTGAGTAGACTTATCTTACACTCGAAATTATAATAGAGTAGTTTTTTATAATGTATGCATACACTATTATGAAATTGAATAATATAATAAGTAATACAAGTAACACAATAGTAAGGTATACATAGTAAAGTTAGTAGATCAACTACATAGTATATGCATGTGTCAAAAACGGGAAATTTTGGTGTGTAAAATAGAATTTTCAAAATTTAGTGTTTAGAATAATTCTATTATTTTCTCCATGTCATTGTACTCATATGTTATACACAAACTTTGTGTAATTTTTACAACTAATAAGTGTAAAATAGCAAACTGCACAAAATTTTTAACCGTGCATCGTCGCGTTGCACCGATGCGGAAATGATTTCCATAGTTTACGCTCCGGCACTCGAGCCTTTTGCTGCAAGACTCGTAAACGCTCTTACACCCGAGAAAGAGACGAGCAGCCGACCTCCCCGTCTCGTCTATTCATTATTGCACCCGACGCCATCAATCTGGCTTTAGTCGAGCGCGCGCGTTCGTCGCCGTTCTTTTGATCCTGCTGCGGACCTTGGAGTCGCAAAAATCGAGCCGAACAATACCGCCGGTGTTAACGTTGTTGTTTACGGCGGCCCGGCCGGGCAGTTTTACGAGCGCTTATTCGGCTGGCTCTTCTATTCTTCCGAGCCCGTCGATGGTTGGATTTATCGGGGGACGCGCGCGGTCGGTCGTCGAGGTCGCTGTGAAATCTGCATCTCTGCGAAACCGAAGGATGACGCACACAACGTTGCCCGGACTGTGACGAGCTTGAAAATAATCAGCCGATGATCATCGGTAAGGAATCCCAAAGTACAGGGACGATCGCCGCTCGAGAGTCAAATTTCGCTGCCCTCGCGGGGGGGAGGAGGAGAAGAAATTCATAACTGTGCTCCCACCGCCGAAAGATAAGAGAGCAACGGCCCGCGTCTTCGCTTTCATTTTTCATGAGCGCGAGCGCGCGTTATTGCGCAACCCGAAACCAGTTTTTAAAAAACCGCCGGGCGAAACGGCGATGACTATCGCTATATTACGTGCAGGCTCGAGATTCCCCTTTTCGTCCAGACGCTGCACTTTTATGACACTCGTGTATATATGTATTACAGTGTGCGCGCATGCAAATGCGGCTTGCGAAAGTGTGAAAGGCCAAAAACCTCCTCCCTATGCTGACCGGAGAAATAACGCCGCGACGTTGAGGAGGGGGGGGGGGGGGAGTAATTTCGTCCACGTATGCAGAGCTATACAAGCTTGAAAAAGGGAGACGACGGTCAAAAGAAGCCGCGGCGACGACGCGCTCGCTTTCGACGATCTCGCGATCGTCAGCCTTTCGCGGGCCCCCGTCTTCCCCCTTTTCTTTTTCCCTTCGCCTGATTTCTGGTGTTGCAAAAACGTCTGCGCTTATTTTTTTGGGTTTGGTTGTCAGTTATTTTTGCTGTCGTATTTTGATTTATATCCGAATGCATCACTGAATACAACACCATGTATTTTTATTGGGTTGAAAAAAACATATGAGAAAATCATGAATAATTCATCGGTAGGCGAATGACATTGGACCATTCCCAGAAGAGTTGCTGCTTTTGTAATTTGAAAGCGCGTGAGATGCTCTCGTGTATTCTTTTGGCAACAAGACTCCTCCTCGGCTGTGTCCGATGATTTTTTTATTCTTAATTTATTCGATAGCACGTAGTTATTTTGCAAACGACCGTAAATATTTATACGTGCTATTTTTATTTCGAATGATAAATTTGCGTTCAAGTTCATCGACGAGTCATACAATTTATGGGTTCTCATCTTTATCTCAAAAAATCGCGAGCCCCGAAATATACGAATCTCAGCACATCCACATCGCGCTCGATTTCTCCCAATTCCAAACGCCATACATCTCAAAGGGAATCACAAGCATACCTATATACATCGAACGAATTATCCAACGAACCGAACGCCGAGAGAGAT
>JAPYYV010008828.1:0-12346 GCA_030522625.1 Copidosoma aretas | reverse complement strand
GGGGCAGAGAGAGGGGGGGGGGGGGGGGGGGGGGGGGGGGGGGGGGGGGGGGGATGCGATGGCCTGGAAAAAGTGTTATTCGTCAATGTATAAATCGCGGAAAAATCAGACAAATTTTATTATAAATTGTGAGGAGGTAAAAGTGGGAGTGTGGGAGGGCAGTAGGGGGGTTGTAAAAGGCGGTAAGAGGGTTGTGCGGGGGGGAGGCTTATCGCCAGACCCACCAACGTCACTATATATTATAGCAAGATATGTATTTTTATTCTCCTGTCTAAATAATAAATAAAAATTTTTTCTTCAAATACACATATATGACTATAAATATAGATAACCAAAGCGATCTCATAAAAATTCGCTAAAAATTCGAAAAGATATAGTCAATAGATGAAATAGGTCTACTAATTTATCAAATTATTGTTAGTTATTTATTATTGTTGATGAATCCAATTAGTATTAAAGGTTATTATGGACACATATTTATATGTATGCAATCTTTACGCAATCATTATTTTTATAAAACAGTTATGAGCCTTTATTTATCATTTTTGATATTGTAAGAATTGATTATGGAAATTAGTTTATAATAAGATATAATTTTGAAATTCTATCTTTATATTTTTACATGTTGATTGTTCATTTTGTTTTTGTTTTATTTCTTATATATGTATGTTTATATACTTCTACAAATTCTGTGTTTGATTCATACCTATTTAAAATTCTTATCCTCTTATTTAGTACCAATATTTTTTTCAGTTAGGTAACTTATGTAATTGATTAAACATACAACAACGTGTTAGACCTTCTTTTTACATTTACATAATATCATAATTTATAACGCATACATCTTTTACAACTTTTAATCTTTAATGTTGTGCCTTATTTACCTACATAAACATATAAACTTATATTTTCACATGAATCATCTTTCTCCTGCATATCTCTTCATTACCTTTTAATCCTGTATTTCTGACAGCTAATATTATTTTGTTTGTTGTTTTTTTTTCCTCTGTGCATAGCACTGTGTTTCATTTTTTTTTTCTTTCATTGCAGATCCTACAGTCTATTACTTACAAACATCTAAATTCACCTATAATTTTTTCGTTTTGCTTTATTTTTCTCTTTCTGCTTTTTCTCTTTTTTTACATTTTACAGATGATAGAGATGCCCATTACTATACGGCTCTTTTTTATTTTCTGATTGACAAAATTCTTCCTTTCCTTTGTAAAATTATCTTTAATGATGTCAATTTTATTTCCATTCGTTGCTCTTTTTATCAATTCTATCGTTTTCCAATCCTCTACTTTTTTAAGTACAACTTTAACTTCTTTGCCTATTTTGTATGTTTTTATTAATTTAGTCCGGTAATTCTTCGATTAGGCATCAATAAGGCCACTTGCTTTTGTTCACTTTTGTTATGTTTAAAATTTAAATTTTTTCCCTTTTCTTATGCCTATTTGTAGGCTAACCCTTCCAGCCTCCATTTCTTATATATATTATACACATATGGTGTATTTGCATTTAAACGTAACAATATATTCTTAAATATGCCTTTTTTCCCCCATTTTATTTCCTTTCTTATTACCAAATCCATGCCTACGATGCCCGCCTTCAGCTTCCGCATATATCCTGTTGTCATTGCATCTAAACTTAACTTAATATTTTGAATCTGCCTTTTCTATCTGCCCCATACTTCATAGCCTATAGACTAACACACATACTATAGGAGAGTGAAAAATAGCAAGAATCCTTCAAATTTACAAGGCAGGGAAGGAGTAGAGGGACGTTCAAACTACTGGAGAAGAGCGTTTCTAAATTTACCATTCAACATATTAGCCATTATAATCGTTGTAAAAAAAGAAAAATAGGTAAAAGAGTGTAAAATAATGAAAGAAAGTCAGGCTGGCATTAGAGCAAAAAATAAAACAATGTGACATATTTTTGTACTAAATAGTCTTATTGAAAATAATATCTAGAATACAAGCAATGCTGTTTTTATAGACATCAAAACTGAATTTGATAACATCAATAGAAAAATGTTCCGGATCAAATTGTATTATAGGGAGATAAGTATAAAAATGAAAAAGATGGTAAAAAAAACTGAAAATGTACAAAAAAGCAGGTAATTACGGTCGGGGGCAAACAAATTTACTTGAAAAAAAAGAAGGGTTAGGGCAAGGGTGCCCATGTAGCTTGATAATTATAAGTTTATTTATGGAGAATATAGATGATAAATGGATGTAACATAATACAGAAGGTGTAACAGTAGACAAACTCAAAATGTACTGTCTTAAAATATCTAATTATGTCGTATTAGGTGCCAAGTAATTTAAAGACAAAAAACTTATGCAGAAAGACTTAGATTTGAATAGTACATAAAATATACCGGAAGTAAGCACAAAAAAAATCTTTATTTGTAGGAATAAAAAAGGATAAAATAGATCTATTGCAATTTGAATGGGAGGCATTAAAAGTTTTAAATAAGAACATTGACGAATAGACCTTTAAGTGTGGTTCCTAACGAAAAATTATCATGGTGCACAGAAAAAATCACAGGTAGAGTAAAATAGGCAGTCACATTAGTTTTAGGCTTAAGCAAAAGAGCTAACGTTGAAAGTTAAAATCAAATATAATTTTTCATAAACTAAATGATTAGATGATATTGCACATTCATAGCTGAAACTTGCCTATGGAACGATAAAAATATGTAGAAAAAATAGAAGGCAGATTTTAAATATAAAGTTGAGTTTAGATTCAAAGACAATAAGATATGTACGAAAGCTGAAGGCGGGCGAGGTTGGCATGGATTTGGTTATGACGAATAAAGAAAAAGGGAAAGAAAAAGAGTCATATTTAGGAATGTCATGTCAGGTTTCAATGCAAATATACCATATTTTATATGAGAGATAGAGGCTTGAAGGGTAAGCCTAGAAATAGGCACAAAAAACAGAATTAATTTACATTTTAAACATAACAAAAATGGACAAGAGCTAGTGGCCTCATTTATGCCTAATCAAAGAATTAACGGACTTGATTAATAAAAACATACAAAATAGGCAAAGAAGTTAAAGATGTACTTAAAAAAGTAGAGGATCGGAAAACGATAGGATTTATAAAAAGAGCAACGATGGGAAATAAACTTGACAAAATTAAAGATAATTCTACAAGGGCAAAAAAGACTTTTTCCAATCAGAAAATACAAAAAAACTGTATGGTAATGGACATCTCTATCATCTGTGAAATGTTAAAAAGAAAAAAAAGCAGCAAGAGAAAATTAAAGCAGAACGAAAAAGATATGGGTGAGTTTCGAAGTTTTTTAATAATAGACTGTAGGATCTGCAATGAAAGACAAAAAAATATACAGCACACATTGCTATATACAGATAAAAAAGAAACAGGAAACAAAATAATAATAATAGCTGTCAGAAATATAGGATTAATAGATAATGGAGTGAAATGCAGGAGAAAGATGATTCATGTCAAAATATAAGATATTTATGTAGGTAAATAAGGCACAACAGTAAAAATTGAAAGTTCAGAAATATGTTGTGCGTTATACATTAAAATATTATGTAAATATAAAAAAAAGTTCTAACACTTTGTTGTATGTTTAATTAATTACATAAGTTACCAAATTGAAAATAATATTAGTACTTATATAAGAGGATAAAAATTTGAAACAGTTATGAATTAAACACAGAAAATGTAGAAGTATATTAAAATATGTATAAGTAGTATTAAATTACTACTCGTTATTTGATGAATTAATGTACTTATTTCGCATATCGACAATATCTGTTCGAATTTTTAGAGAATTTTGATGAGATCGCTTTGGTTATCTATGTTTGTGCGCATATATGCATATATGTGTAATTAAAAATAAATTTTTTAATTTATTATGCAGACATATATTTAATAATAATATTCATAATGAAAACGATAGTTTTTTTTGTAAGATACAACAATAATTTAAGCCTCAAACTAAAGTTCAGGATAAAATAAAACAATATATCCATTGCATGTTATTTAGATCCAATTAAAGCAGCATGGCGCTTACAAGAATATGCTATTTGCGGTAAAAGCTGTAGCGAAGTTAATCTGCGCATTAACAAAAAATAGTGTTTAAAGAAACAAAAATTTCTAAATGTGTAGAAGATTATCAAGAATAACTAACATAATGGTTTAAATTGAATAAAATAGATCATTTTACTGAAAATTATAAGCATGTCGATATTCATGAACATTATATTTTTAATAAGACAAAGAAACAATGTGATAAGCGACAACGTTGTCGAAACCATAATCCAATAGGTGGATTAACTGTTGTTTTTCTAAAAAGCCCAGAAATATTTTTCCTGAAATAAATAATAACCAAAAAAAATGATTGTAAATCATCAAAAGATTCAAAAACATACGAAATGAAAGTATACGACACTTTCAAAGAGTTAGCAATACGTACAGGTCTTATTAAGCATTACTTAAAAATTTTCAATATTTTCAAAGAAAAAAGTGTTATTATGAAACCAAATTAATTTAGAAATTTTTTTGCATAATTTATACATTCAAGATGGTGAGATATGGAAAAAATATGAAGAAAAGTTAACGGAAAATTGTGTAGAAGATACAAAAAATCAAGCTTTTTTTAATTCAAACAGTATTTTCGAATCAGACAATAAGTCTTGTAAAAACTTTAGTCTACCTATTGCAGAAAATATTTGTTTGGATGTGAGAAACAATTACGGATGAATTTGATACAGTTAAAAAATGTTTAATATATTTTTAAACACATAATTCATCATTTGATTTACACAAAATTCAAAATTATACTAAAAGCGTGGACAGGTATTGACTTAATTCTTTCAAAAAGTATGGCAAGTAATGGAACTTTTTGATAACCATTACACTTAAATAATATTTTAGGTTTATTTTGAGAATTTAAATGAGATAGAAAAAGAAATTAAAGGAGTTAATCAAAGTTAGTTTGCCGAAGCTTTCATGTTACCAAAGAAACCATTATAAATTGTTGAGAAAAGATGACAGTTTTTCGGAAATGTTGTTAAATATTGGAAACAAAATAATTAAAAAATTTTAAATTTCAAATAATTGGATAACTCCAGACTTTTGCTCGATAATATTTAAAAAAATTTAAATTTAGATATATTAAATACGCTTTTTGTTTGAATAATGAAATTTTAAATAATATGCAACGAAGAAAGTTAACGAATTACTGTATGGAATAAGCAATAGACATGGAGTTGATAAATCTGATGATGATATTTATGTTAATTTTCCGATAGACATGTTAAATAACATCCAGGAAGATGATTCCTTCCCCCGCATGCATTAAATCTAGAAATTAAAGAAATAGTTATGTTTATAAGAAATTTAAATAATAATGATGGACTTTGTAATGCTACACGATAAAAAAAAACAAATTATATAAATCGATCATTAAAGTTGTAATTATTACAGGTGTAAAAATTGGAACGAAAGTTTTTATACATCGATTAACATTATCTTCTTTAAATAATACTTTTCTAAACTTCGATTTACTCAGTAATCAATTTCCTTTAGTATTGTCATTTGCAACGATTATAAATAAATCTTAAGGTCAAAGTTTTGACAAAATAGATCTTTACTCCAACAAGCCATCATTTTCTTATGGACAATTATATGTACCATTGTCCAGATTCGAGTGTGCAGAAAATATATACATCCAATTAAAGTCAAATGATGACAATTTTATTGACAATATTCTTTAGGAAGAAGTTTTCATTACTAACAATTTAATATTTAATCCATCAGTTAATGTTACTCATTTTAGTAGATTTTTCAAGAAAATATTTCCTATTTGAATAAGACTATAAAAGTAGACCATGCCTGTATACTTGGTATCATCAAAGTGTTATTTAAATATCCTATGAAGTATCATTTCTCATACAATGCCTTACGAACTTAGGTTACTTTAGGCTACGATAATTCTGATGCTACCAAGCTAAATTGGAAAACCACTGTGAAAAATATGCCCCTGAATTATAACCGCAAAGTGGAGTGTCAAAATCATTATAATAATAATATTTTTTTCAATTTGTACACCTTTATATCAGTTTTAATTAATTAATATAAAATATATAATAATTGTTCAAGGTTGTTTTGCAAAGACATTCTTTTAATTCTTGATATAAATAATACATTGATATGATTTTGAGGATAGCTTAAAAAAACTTAAAAATTGTCCGTTTTTAAGGGGCAGGGGAGGGGGCTGTTAAAGGGCACTGTTCTATAAAGAAACTTTATAAGTGTTTGAGGGAGGGTCAACGACTCTTGAAATTTTCCTAAACTTTTTTGGGGCAATAAGGGGGTGGAGGGGGACAGTGATAAATTCGCAAAATAATTTTTTACGTGAAATAACGGAGATAACGATCTTAATTTTGAGGGCAGCAGGGTAAGGGTTAGGAGGGCTAAGGAGGGGTTGAGAAAGAGCACAAACAAATGACGATCATAAGAAATACGTAATAGTGTAAGGAATTCGCCCGTGATTTGAGTGACGGTCTAAGAAGGGGAGGGGGGGGGGGTTAGGGTAGCGGGTACTGTTTTGGCCTTATTACTATACATTTATCTACTAGCGCTATTTACCGGCTACAAGCTGTGTGTTATAATATGAAACATCGCTATTTGCAGATAAAAATACCGCTTTGCTGTATGAAACTAATACATATACTCTGATTGTCTGCTAATTTTTATAACTATTCCTCGCAATTTTAATGCATCTTCAACACCTAAATATAGTACAAAAATAATCAAAAAGAATGCAAACAAATTAAATTGTGAGTAATAAAGCAGGAATTAAAAAAGATCTGTTCAAATATTACGGGACGGTATTTTGATTTTAAACGAGTATTAGGACCTACAAGTGTGGTTCTTTACAAAAATTGTCTTCTCAAGGCACGGAAAAAAAACAACTGGTAGGAAAAAAGGGCTGTCAACGCAGTTTCGGGCTTAAGCAGAAAGTATAAAGTAAGCAGCTTCAATCAAAGAATATTTTTTATGGTTTAAAGGATATAATAAGCTTGCTAATGAGGTGAGAAGAAATAGTAATGGAAAAAAAAGAAAAAGTGGAAAAGAATGAAAGCTAATTCAGAAAAATGATGTTAGGTTTTAGTGCAAGTACGACAGGATATATATGCAAATAAGAGGCAAAAGGGTTGTCATAATGCGGACAGTAGGGAATGATTTTGTGCAAAATTGAATAAGAGGACCATCAAATTTGTGTCTTTATACGTCAGGACCCAGAGCAAAGAATTAAAAATAAGACTATGAAATGATGAACGAGAGACTTATAGTTACAATAACACTTATTAAAACAATAGTATGAATTACAATATATTATAATGAATTCCTCGAAACTAATATTACAATAATTAAAACACTTTTAGTATTTTCTGCAATAAGATGATTAAACTTGATTTCCATATTATAAATTATGTCGGTGCAAAGGCAAGGCACTAACCTTAGACTACCTGCTTGCTTAAGCAGTCTAGGCGACTGCGCGCCGCAGCAGCGAGCCACTTGATCGTGCGATTGGCTACAGTTAAAAGTCCATGTAAACTTACGATTGGTCGCAATCCATTAATGAGAATAACGGCGCTCACATTTACACTAAAAACCGATACATTCAATTTCCAACAAACTCCTCGGGTTAATATAACCGAGTGTCAGCGCAGAGAAATCAATCAAAATCAGAAAATAAGCTGTACATAGTTACGACTTTTTAAAAAGGAATAAAAACTTATTCTCCTTGGATTGATCTACAACAGTACGAACGCCAGTAGATCAAGAAAACAACTTACAATGTTATTTTAAAAATGTTAAAACAATTAATACTTCGTTCTCCTCGAGTTAATAACCAATAAAAACATAAGTTAAGTATCAAAAGGCAAACCCTTAGACTATTAAATCAAGAGCATATTTGTTTTTAATTGTTTCTAAGTAATCACAAGATTTTAGTGAAAATTAATGTGAATCACTTTTTCACTTACAATTATGATTAATGATAATGTTAATTAACTGAAAGATTATTATTATACAATAAATATAGGATTCTTTCTCGTTTGTTGGACTCAATATAACTAAGAACTGAAAAAAAGTCCAAAACAATTTAATTATACTTGTTTGATCGGTTATTATCGCAGAACTTACAGTACGCAGAAGAATTGATTTGTAAATAGGTCGATCTAAAATCGAACTAGCAGTTATAATGTTGACAAATCTGACCAGAGATTCATCATCCTTCAAGACTTCAACTATTAACACCAAAGGCCACGTACTTGGTGATGTTGTTTGTTTTATTATCAAAGCATATGGCTACAAATGATCTATTAGTTACGTTCCTATAAGACAGTAGACTTTATAAGGTAGAGTTCATTGACATCTAAATTTGCAAAATAAAAAATAAAAAATGGATCTAGAATTATAAATTAATACGTCTTATACAACAAAAAACCAGGTTATAAGGCTGCTTTTTGTGCTAAGACGTATATTAATAAGGGGCTCTTCCTATATTTTATGATGACAAGCTTACACAACTCTAGTAGCCTAAAAGTCATACAGAAACTCACGGAACAAACTTATAAAGGGCTTACAAAGAGCGACTTAGCTCAAAAGTAGCAAGTCATTAGGCTTATAGGAGCAACTAAGCTCTAAAAGAGCAACTATAAAAAGGGCTAACAAGAGAAAATTAGTTTAAAAAGTGAGCAATGCAACGGCTCAGGGAGCAACTTGACTCAAAAGATCCAGTCAAAAGGCTCACTAGAGCAAGTCAGCTTCGGAGAAGCAAGTATTAAAAGGGCTCACAAGAGCAACTCAACTCAAAGAGTAAGTAATGCCACGGCTCAAGCAGCAACTCGACTCAAAAGAGCAAGTCAAACGGCTTATAAGAGCCTCTTAGCTTAGGAAGAGCAAGTATAGAGAGTGCTCACAAGAGCAACTTGGCTTGAAAAGTAAGTAATGCCACGGCTCAGGGAGGAATGTGACTTAAAAGAGCAAGTCAAAAGACTTAAAAGAGCAACTTAGCTCAAAAAAAGCAACTATAAAAAGGGCTCACAAGAGCAACTTTGCTCAAAAAGTAAGCAATGCCACGGCTCAAGGAGCAACTTGACTTAAAAGAGCAAGTCAAAAAGCTTATAAGAGCTACTTATCTTAAGAAAAGAAAGTATAAGCTAACCTATGATCTACTTACAAACTATATACAATATTTAAGTGTTACTTATTTACAATTAAAATACAATTCAGTCTACTCATCAAATGTGATTTAGTAAAGAGTCCCTGACTGTATCGTACTCTTTGTTAAAGTCCACTAAACTACTCGAACAGTATAGGGGTTTCCCATCAGAAAGAGTAGTTGGCAGGACATCTTTATGCATAAGTAAGTGATGCTGCTGCTTATAATACTGGCACCTAGACTTGGAAGGGCAGCCTTTATTTTTATGCTTCCCAAAACAGTTGGCACAGAGATGATGTTTGAACGAATTGCCATTTAGCCTTTTAAGCCTGTGTATTGAAGGAATCCCAAGAAGCTAATCTATGTTCTTTGTGACAATACTTAGAAAAATTGTTAGCAACAACAGACTGATGAGAGGTAGAAATAAGCCTATTGAAATATCTTGCTAACATACCCTGAGAGTCAATAGGTTTGCTAACAAAAGATTAGATAGTCAAAATCTGCGAGGAAATAAACTCACGCAATTGTGGTAGCGTAGGAGGATCACTACTACTTCCTAACATCTTCTGCTAATCTTTATTTGTATGCTAGTCCAACTTACTAACTACTAGAGCAATATATAAGTCAGCATCACCTATATTTTGTTCCAATGAAATAAGAGAATCTAATGGATTAAGCATTACTTTAGATAATCTCTTGATTTCAGGATAAAAATAACCATTTATTGCTTGACAGCTAAGCATAGAAGAGGTAAGTAATTATAAGACGACGTTTATTGTCATAATACTGTATCAAGGTATTCCAAGCTTGAGTATAATTTTCTTCAGTAAGGGGAATATTCTTGATTAAATCCGTAGCCTTACCTATCATATGCACTCTGAGGTTTTGACACTTTACGATATTAGGGATCTCTAGTTTCCTATGAACTGTTGCCCTGTATATATTACCGAAATTTTCCCAAGAAGTAAAGTCACCTTAAAAATATGAGAGGTGGATAGTAGGTAAAGATGACGCAGCAACAGCTGGATTAAGTTAAGTTGTGGTAAGTCAGTAGGATTAGCCAAATCTCCTAAAGACAATAAGAAATCTTCAAAATCTCCCTGCACAGTATAAAATTTATCCTCAATCACTTTAAAACATTTGTTTTTGAAATAATCATGAGTTATTGGCAAGGAAGACAACAGCATAATATCAACATAAATTTCTTTTAATGATTCATATGCTACTTGAAGTTGCTTCAGTCTAGGGCACACCTGACCCCTGGTCATTTGATTTTGTCCCATTTTCTTAAAATTAGCAAAAGCATTGGTAATCTTATTTAAGTGCCTAAGTTGTTCTTCATAAAGTGACTCCATATTTATAGAATTAATATCAAACAACCAGGTAAAACAAGACTACCCAATCTCCGAAAAAATTATCTGTGGTATAAATGAGCAAACTCGACTCACACAGCAGACAAAATTATGCACAATTCCAGCGAAGATATCAAATAGAATCAATAACAATAAAATACAATTATTATCTACACTAACAAATTTAACTATTGCAATGAAAAATCAAATTTTCACATAAATGCTTGAAACAACCTTAAATTTGTGAAGTCACACTAAGATGACAGCAGCAGCAGCCACAGCGATAGATAGCCAGCAGCTAAGGTAGTAGCAAAACTCTCAAGACCAGCAGACCTAGCGGATGTAAGAACAAAGGCCCGAAGGACAGGCAGACAGCAGTAACAGGCAGCAGGACGGAGGCACGCTGTAGAGGCCATAGCAGCAGGCAGCAGCGCAGCTGTATGACGAAGGCCCGCAGAACGAGCAGGAATGCAGGCAGCATTTAAAGCCCTGGCTGCCGCGGTAAATCAAGAGTTTTGCAGAACAAGCAGGCAGCACTCTCAAGGACAGCAAAACTAGCGGCCGCGAGGACAAAGGCCCGGGGAGCAGGCAGGCAGTCAGGCAGCACTCAAAGCCCTGGCTGCTGCGATAAAGTAAGAGTCCTGAAGAAAAAGCAGGCAGGTAGCACACTCAGGGTAAGAAAAACTGGCAGCCGCAAAGTCAGAGGCCCGCAGAACAAGCGGGAAGGCAGCACACTCAAGGCCAGCAGAGCTGGCAGCCGCGAAGACAAAGGGCCGCAAAACAAGCAGGCAGGCAGCCGCACTCAAAGCCCTGGTAGCCGCAATGAAGCAAGAGTCCTGCAGAAGAAGCAGGCAGCAGCAGTAGGCAGTATTAATGCACCACATCCAGTAATGGCGGCTACCACATGGTCTACCGTCGACGAGATGCAAACCCGGGATGGCGAGTCGCTATTTGCCCGTTCACACCGCTCACAACACACTCTGGTCTCTGCTGCACGAAGAAGACCCACTGTGCAGGTAGCAATGGCTGACACGAGCAAGCCAGCCAACACCACGGCCTTCCTGCAACACCACGCACTTGCGTGTATGTTAGAAGGAGAGCACTATATATAAATACAGCCAGAGCACGGTCGCGCTGTCCAAAGTCCGCCTCGCACCCAAAGTAAAGACAAAATTGCGTAATTTTGTCACACCACGTGCCAACGATAGTACACAGCCCAATTATCCTCTACTTTGATTTGGCTCAAAGTACCATGTGCAAAATTAGATAAGTGGACTGTAAAATGTGTGTCTTCATACACCAGGACCCAGAGCAGAGAATAAACAATAGAGCTATAGAATGCTGCACAGGAGAATCATAAATATATAACACTAACCAAAACTTAAGAATAAATCATAATGTATTATAATAAGTCACTAAAACTATTATTGCAATAATTAAGTCACTTTTAGTCTTTTCTGTATCAATGTAATTAAACTTGATTTAAGTATTACAAATGATGTCGGTGCTAAGGCAAAGTGATTTGCTTAAGTGGACGAGGCGGACTAAGCGCCGCAGCAGCGAGCCTCTCGATGTATGTACATAGCTCAAGCGATTGTCTACACGCAGAGAAGTAGTCACGCGTACAGAGCGGGCCTCTGGCACTGTCGACGCTGTGCCTCTTTCACCTCCGAGCGGCCTGCTCCGTCACCTCTTTTTCGGGTGAAATGACGTCACAGGCAAACTGTGCGAGAGAGAACGCTATATCAACTATAGCCATAGGTATATAGATTTTTTT
>JAPYYV010008827.1:0-31418 GCA_030522625.1 Copidosoma aretas | reverse complement strand
TTTCACTCGCATCGAGTTAATTTTTAACTCGAGTACGAGTGACCGGATTCTCACTCGATACGAGTGAAAATTCACTCGAAGACATTTAGAGAGTATAGTTAAAAGTAATCGAGTAAAATCGACAGCACAACTGGCTTCTCTTACTATTACTTTTTCTTTGTTAAGTAAGTAAATAATTTAGTAAATTTCTTAAACTTTAAATTTAGGATTGTTAAACTAGATATCGGCTTGACATGCATAATATACTATACAACACATGATCATTGTAATACCAACAGCGAGCTACACATAATGCAGTAGTTGCGGCAGAACGGCTGGAACCTCACGGATAAGTGGCAGCGATATAAAGAATAAACTTTGTATGGGAGCCCAAGTATACTTACGTCAACGTTACAGCAAAAGTTAGCTGTGTTTTGCAATGCAATCGCTTGTGGCAAATTGCGATACCGTGAGCGCCGCGACACTAGACATAATGTAATATTGATGTCAGTTCATACAGGCACTACATACTTGTGCTTAATCATTATTTATCCATTTAAACGCTTTTTACCCAGTAAAAATATCTAACAAATATTGCCGCCTCAAGTCATAAATCACTGTTTTAGAAACAACTTCTTTAGAAGAATCAACATCGGGATCGGTATAAATTAAATCATTAGAATGCGAATTATAATAGCACAATACCCTGACGGGAAGTTCGCATTCCCGTCCTGATTTGAGGCTGGGAAGTCATACATTCCCGACCAAGTCGGAAATCTGTTTTACTGCGCACTAACGTAAGTACTGCACAGCTCTCTCCTAGTTACTTTCTTATAAATCTTACATCGGCCGCTCATATGTATAGCTATAATCAGTGGTACTATGTAGTGGTACTAATACGGCTGACAAAAAACAAAACATTCATGGCATAACCTTAAAACGTAAAATATGTGCGGTGTGTGGATATGCAGGGCTTCAGATAAATGATTCAATTGTTTCGAGACGTTCACAGTGAATTATTAAAAATAATTGAATACTTATAGTGTCTGTACGTGCACTCTATTCAAATCGACGAATACAGAAAAATAGCCACTACAAAACCTTGGTAGTGTACTTTGTTTTCTATAAGTGAACGACTGTCACAGAAGCGTTGCCGCCGCATATAATACTTACAGTGACGGGGAAATGGATTACGAACATAAATTTTGTGTAAAGCTGAATTTTTTACGTGACTGAACGGCTGTCACAAGATCGTGGCTGCAGTATATAGTGCATACGCTATACAGTTGTTTCTTATCTCACTTGCTCTTTCTCCCTATAAAGACCCTGGATATCAATACATACATAGTGTGCACAACGAACGATGGAACGATTGCTTGTTAATTTTACATGAAATTTGTTCAACAAAATACTTTTTGAGGGTCGCGAACTTCCCGCCGGGTATGATGAAAAATCGTATACGCCACTCGGCAGGGAAGTAGCACTCATCGTCCGCGTATTTGCCACCCTCGGCTTCGCCTCGGGTGGCAATCTACACGCGGACGGGAATGTGCTACTTCCCTCCCTAGTGGCGTGATATACCATAAATGCAACATTTAAACTTTTTTAAACTTCAAGTCAAGTCATAAGGAATATATTATAAATTATAATGCATTACAGTTTACAATTGAATAAATCACACAGAACTTGGCTTGTGGAGAGCACTTTATTAAAAAGCTACGTTGTAGACGATGTTTCTTTAAGCTCTAGTTTTGATCTTTAAGACATTAAGATACTTGATAAAGTAGCTACCCTTGTACATATTATAAGTTTTGAATTGTTATGATGACTGCATACATTAAACTTTAAAACTCACGACATTTTTGTTGAAAATTAACTAATTAGCATTTATTTTTATTGTAAGCAGCAATGAGGATGTATCTGCTATGCCGCAGGTTAAGAATGAAGTACCTATCCAACTTGGATACACCTGAGATAGCAGTATGATAAGTTCTTGACTATCTTTTTTGATGATACTGTACCACCGTAACTTTTCAAATATTGACTATGAATGGTAATGATTCCTGCTTTTCGTAGTGGAAAGCTCCTCATAACTGTATTTTGTAATACTTGACTGCATTGCGAGTAGTTCCTTTTTGTCATGAAGATATTTAATTTCATGTGTTAATGCATGCAAACAATTCATTATGCGCACAGTTGTCCACTGATCTTTATGTGGAAAGTATCATTAAATCTTTTATACTATCTCCTATCAAACTTTTTCTGTTTTTGTCAAGTTGACCTTGTACGTAATCTTCAATAATGCAGAAAGAAGTTGAAGTCATAGCTGCATTAAGAATCATGATAGCTGGCACTATCATGACCCAAATAGGAATCACAGCAGTCCAAATTGTTAATGTTAGAAATTCATCCGAGATATTTTTGGAGTAAAATCGGCAGATACAAGCAATTATAATTATAAATGAACAAAATACAAATAAAACAAGGCAGCAGCAAACAAGAGCCTGAAAATTGTAGATTATTTTACTTATTTCAAAACAATTTTTTGGGAACTAAATGACCATTATTTTTTTAATACGTCCGAATAGTAAACAGTACAAAAAATAAAAAAAAGTAAAGTACACGACAAAGGTAAAAAATGCACTTGATTTTTTAGACTGCTTGAAAATGAATTCGGAATACCAATTACCCTAGAACATCATTTTGTTTAGTAATAAAACCTGTTTGTAAGAGTAAATGCTTGAAACCCATTGTATAGCTTCAAAAGTATGAGACCCTGTTTCAAAAAAGCCTAAGAAATTGTGACATGATAGAAACATTGGGTTTCAGATTTGTTTTTAGTGTCCTATAATAAACTTAGTTCATACGATACCACACTTGTGTGTTTTACTTTTACTTATTTTTTGGGTCCAGTGATCATCATCATATTAATAAATTAATTACCATAGTTATAGAGAAGAATTGTACTGGAAATCGAGAGAACGTCCCACAACCCTTTCTTGCTGATTTTTTAAAGCTTTTTCCATCAATAGCTGTTACTCCACAGCTAATTCCACATAGGTTTATTAATAAGTTAAGCCGGCATAGAATTCGGACGAAAATATCAGCGGGACGCTTGTACGTGCCATTATTTATATTTTTTAATACCACTAATACTAGTGGAAAAATAGCCCAAATAGAGGATCCATAAGCGGCTGTTCCTATATGATATCTAATATTAAATAAAACTTTTTAATACTGATATCTACCGAGTAATCATCCAAGTAGTTATTATAATAGAGAGATTCTACATGGTTTTGTATTGTAGTGGCATTTTCTCATTGCAATTTTTGAAATATTTTAGTTTTGATGAATTTTATTTTTAGTATATTTGATTATTACGTGTTCTTATTAATGTTATCATCGTAATTAATATTCAGCTGTAATATTATTTTTGTTGCCTCATTTTTGAAAGCACTATAATGTATATAGTACTGCATGACAAAAAAACAAACTATAATATTTGAACGAACAAAGCAAATAACAGTTTGATTCTTGTGAATAAACATTTGAATATTTTTACAATGATCGACGGATATTGATATTTGAATTGTATATTATGATAGGAGAGAGGAAAGTATGAGTGACATACGATACTTTTTCATACAAAACGAGACAAGTACACAACAACTGCTACAAAGGATTGCAAAGTTGTCCCAGTGCGTAATAAACTCTTTGAGTCATGTGTAGGAACCGGGTATATTTTCAACTAAATACGCGACATAATCACTTGAAAATTCATTAGTCTTATAAAAAAGGATGAAATCAAATTTATATATCTCACTGATCAGAAAAAAATATTTTATATAATTATACATATAAAGTTTTTTAAGATCGAAAACTCTCAAATCTCACCTAGATGTTATAATGAGATATTTCAAAGTTGTATACTTTGGAACCGTTTTTTTATCTCTAGTCCATAACCGAGTACACAATGCACCACATAGTATTATTTGGCTGAATGAAAATATAGCCAAAATGAGCCATATTGTACCATATATATTCCCGCAGAGTAGAAGTGTCAGTAAAAATGAAGACATGGGGTGATTGATGGAAAATAAATAGAAAAATACAAAGACTCCAAAAGTTAGCGCCATAGATATTAATACAGTGAATAATATGGACAACCCTATAGAACAAGGAAGTCGAAAAACAGCTCTAAAATAAATATTATTGATATTCATTAAGGAATGTAGTCAATACAATTAAATTTTATATGAGTATTACCGTACCTGCATGCTTTACGTACAACCTTGGTCATAAATTCAATCCTCATTTTATAAACCGCATTCAGTGTAATATACAGGATCCATAAATACAATAATACAATCAATACATAATTATATCGAGGTATAGCTGCTTCAAAATAAAATGGACTCGTTGCGAGGATTATAACGTGAACAACCATAACTAAACATTGGATCACTAAGCCTATCAATAAAATGATATTTGAGGCCATTCTTAAAAAAAATGTATAAATCCCTGTGGACAGTATTGAAAATGCAATGGAGCCGAAAAATTCAATGCTGATCCATCTACGAAAATGACAGATGATCAAAAATTCAATTGTAAAAATACGTTTTCCGCCATTCAATGACTTTGAAAAATGGATTACTTTAGATTGTTTATTATGTGTTTACTTTTAACCGAATGACTTTCAGTTTCATTTCCTTGTGTCACTTTTGTAATATTTCCACTTACAAATGCTGAAAATAAAAATTAATCAGAATTTATAGACTGCATTGGCAATGTCGTTTCTCTAAATATATGGGTACGTATTTCTTTGTCCAATAATGATGTACTACTGCTTTTGAGAAATAATGTACTCGCTGGATCCAAGAGCCGCAATCTAATGCCACAAGTACGAGTATTTTTACCCGAACGAAGTCATATGATAAACATTCAAGGGTAAGAAACACTGCACTGACTACACGTCCATGCCAAAGACGTTCTACCGAATGTGCAAGAAGCTCCATATTTGCACAGTCGATCATAATGAGAGTGTTGCCCTAATTTTTTTCACCTGGAACAAAGTGACTTGAGCCCTAGGGCAAGTTAAACTTTGCGTCCAGGGTACCAGAAAGACAATTATTTTTTTCGCTTCGTCAAAAAGAGTTATTGAAAATATTTTTACTTTTCAATCAAAGATTTGAAAAACATAACTTACCGTGAATTGCTACACCAATATAAACTTCCATGTAAAATGTAAAAAATATGAGAGTTTTCTGATTTGTTACTTTCCGTGGTTCGTATAGTGAAGACATGTTGTATTCTGCAATGGTATCTGTAAATTTAAAACAAAAAATGTAGGTAGAAATACTCCTAAACAGTTTTATTTTATTTTTTGATTGATTGTCGAATATTCGAACATGCTCTCCATTTTTCACTCAATTCAGTATTTGTGCATAGGCACACGGTCTGTTGAGAGCAGGTGAAAACGTAATGAAAACTCCCAGATGTTGGTTAATCGAGCAACGTTTCGTTGGTCTTAACGCCAACCTCGTCAGGCTCTGTACGTCTTATCGTCGTGCTGGATGTTCGCAGACGAAACGTTGCTCGATTAACCAACATCTGGGAATTTTCATTACTTCCTCACCTGCTCTCAACAGATCGTGTGCCTATGCCCAAATACTGAATTGGGTTTTATATTATCTTCATGGAAAATTAATATTTTACAAAGGAGAGGTTATATTATTCTCATCATCTTGTTAGCCTGTTAGTGTCTGTTGAGAATAGTTAAAAATACTGTAAAATTGTGTTGAATAATTGTAACTGGGAATTTCAGATAGTAATCTAGAATATAAATGATTTTCATGAATAGTACTTCTAATAATATATTTTTTAGTATACAAAATTAATCTTAACTATTGAAGAAAAAAAATAAAATACTATTCTATCCACTTAAATTATAAAAAAAAAAATTTGAAACAGTAACAGTTGTTGCAGCTAAATAAATAATTAACTCATTTGTTGGGTAATCTGTACGTGCACACAATTAGGATAAACTATTTTCGTATGAAATAAGAAAATATTCGAATTCCAAGCAATATTATTGTACATTATATTTCAAGTTTTTAAAACATTAATTCTAAAAAATTATTTTTGTTAAGTGCATTTTTTGCACAGCCTATTTTTAGATTAATCATGAAGAACACTTATGAAAAAATACAAATTATTTTTCCAAAATGTGTACTCTTCCAAAAACGTAGATGTATTCAGAGTTTTACTTATACTAGGGGGCTCCAGCCCCTGCGCGCTTCGCGCGCCAACCCTCAAAAATTAATTAAGCATGATTATTTTCAAGATATTTGTAGAAAAAAAATCAATCGATTAGATTGTTTGTAACATGTATTTATAATATTATTCAATTTACAAATTCAAATCACTTTCTATTCATTTTTTAAGATCTCATTTCAAAATTTACCCCCTCTTGGACAGTTTCAGCCAATCACGAAACGAATAAAAAGGCTTCAGTCATGTGACAATCAATCTTTTATCATAAGATAGCACTCATAACTTCGATTGGCAATTAATGGGTAACGAGATAAACATGCAAGTCAGGCAGCATACTCGAGCCGTTTTGTCAATGCTTCTAATGTTTCTTTTAGTATTGGAAAATATACTAAAACGTTTTTTCCAAGTTTATATATTACTAATTGTAACACATGTAACTAAAATGCACCACAAACAATAATAAAACATTGTGTAGCAGTTGTGCAGCACTCTAAATACTATAGGTTGAACACCAAATGTGACCACATCATCTTAATAACTTTAAAAAAACAAGATCATTCTAACTCTAATAGGGGAATCCTCAAATTAATTGCAACATTATGATGAATAAACCGTATTGTAACATACCCTCGGATCGTAGGTTGAAGTATTTGAAAAGTAGAGTATTGACTACGTATTCAAAGAAGGTTTTTTGATTATAAAATAAGGTTTTTTTTAAAGGAATTGTATGTGCGTTGCGTGAGATGGCACAGGCGTACAAGTCTGTACTGGCTTAATTAAAAAGTTTCGTGGAGTAAGCCCCACCTGTTACTCGAGTAATGACTGATTTCACCAAGTTGTAAAAGTTTGCTTTTCACCAGGGGCCTGATATACTAATATCTCAGCTGTATCTAATAACATTCGACATTGAAAGTGTGCATATATATGAATAGGCAAGTACGTTTACTTCTAATTTACATTTCCTTTCTCTTTTTTAATTTATTTTATTACTTTTTACTTTGTATATTAAATAAATTACCCATACGATGTCATAGACACATTTAGTGAATTAGAATTTCACTACTTGTAAAATATTAGTATCCTTTCACAAACGTTTCGTTGTTAAATAACTAAAGACTCGGTATTTGTTTTGTGATTTGCTGAAATGAATCATGTAGCTTTTTGTTGAGGGAAGGACCAGATTTTTTGATTATTGATATTAATTTGCCTTTAACAGTGATCTCCATAACCCCATACGACTCTTTCACGTGCCACACAATAAGGAATATAATTAATTTGTTCTGTCTATTATTTTTAAATACTGTCAAAAACATCTTGCCCTTGAAATCTCTCATGACTTTCCATCAGTTTTTAAACGGCTCTTCTGGCCCTTCCATTACCTTACATTTGGTTAATGATTATGTAATGCATTTTTATTCAGATTATAAACAATATATCCATCTGGCAAAATTCAAAAATCAAAACTACGAAACAGAACCAAAATAAAGTGGTGTAAAAATATCCTGGACGTTTTAAAAAGAAAGTGACGCACATTGTCGGTCCTGAATTAAAATATTGATTTCTATCGTGTCGTACGTGTAAACTACGTACACTAGACAACATTAAAAACAACGAAAAAAACACCATTAGAATAATTTTGTTATTTGTATCAAGATTTATTCGTATAAATATTGCGTGTACAAAAAATATTAATCATACTATTAGGGGTGTGCGAGTAGTGAATTTAATTACCTTCTTGGATTGGACGAAATAGTGAGGCAATAATGTTAAACACCCTCTTTCACTTTTTAAAATTTTATTTTAGTACTACCCACCCCACAAACAGGGAAACAGCCCAGTATAAAACCCTGCGAGGGAAATTCTGTGAGACTTGTGTCGAAAAGGCATACGCGTACTACCTGGGTTTTTTTCTCAACATTCGAGTCACGATTCGTAGGTTGCGATGTCAAGGCAATCTGAGAGGGTAGATGCTTGTGCTCATCCGTCCGAGCACTTAACCCTTTCGCAACCTTGCTTAACTTCGAGTACTGCCAGCGGGTCGATTAGCATGACAGATAATCATCATATAATATATGGTTAGCTCGGAAAAAACATAATCCCAATCGCTCGGATAAGATGAAAACCATTCAACGACCAACAAGCTCTCAACCCCCTCTACCCTCGCCGATCGAAAAGGCGTAAAATCGGCGCGTCGCGTTTCCGCATCGGTCGAGCATAATTGACACGGCAAAAGAAATAACGAGCACCTCCTCCTCCTCCGTCGGCACTTTTCGAGTGGCAAACCGGCCCCCCCCCCCCCCCCGCCGGCCCTTTTCGGGGGGCCACGGGTAGAGCACGGGGGGGGGAAAAAAGGGGGGCGGAGGGGGGACCGCCCCCCCCCCCCGCATTGGCCCCGCCCCCCCCCCCCCCCCCCCCCTCGCCACGCACCCTGTTCCCACCCTCAGACATAGTCACCGTAGCCCCGTAGGTGGCGCTGTCGTCCGGCTCGGCCGCTGCAACTCGGAAAATCGATACCCACCGTCGCGCCCCGCGAACCCAACGCCCGTGCAGTTTGTACTCCGTGCGCACGGGGTGAACACTGCCGCGCTGCTGCCGTTTCCGTCGCTCCCTCCCTGACCCCCCGGCTCTCCCTCTCTTTCGCTCAGTCAGTTTTGTCCCCCGCCCCAACCCCCCGATCCGATGTATATCGAGTCTCCGATCGGAATGGGACCATAATTCGAAGACGATCGCCAACCGCTTCGACGGAGCATTACTATTATCATTACTATCATTATTATTATCATTCTGACGGCTGGTGGAAGCGAAAGTGATAGGAGATGGTGAGTTTATCGGACGGCTGACGCTGTCTGGTATTTTAAGCGGGGTGGCACGCGAGAGAGACCGGGTGAGGGAAAAGAGAGACGGATCCTCGTGGATCACGTGACGCCGGGTTATTTTTGCGTTGACCCCTTTGTTTTTGTGGCAACCCCAAGTTATGTTTTTTCGCGTTGCTCGGATTAACGGGATTTTACTGTCCGATTGGTGATGCTTTTGGGTTTGATCTTTTTTTTTTTTTTTTTCATAAAAACTACATTGAAATTTTGTATGCCTGGTTATGTTTTATGCAGTTTTTTTTGTTTACTTTCAGTACGGGTTCGTGAATTACGCCCTCGAGCTCCTGGTCGTCAAGACGTTCGACGAGGCAACATGGGAGGCTATAAAGTGAGTAATTATTTCGTTGGTCATGAATACGAATCTGGGTATTGGCATTGAGATTGACTGTGTTTACTTGATAAACGGACGACCGAGTGAAATGTGGTCCATTGTGTTGTTCGGCACGTGTACTTCTTAATGAAAACATACCCCCATTCATACGTGGTGTACCATGCTTTGACTTGTCGGGAGATTGATATCTTTGGTGATGTTTCATCGAATTATTTCTCTAATCGTAAGTTATGACGTCAGAAATGTTGATAGTCGATAAATACATTAAATCAAATGCAGTTGTTTACATCAATATGTAATACTTTTTCTGTATCAAATACATTAGGCACGATTTCTATAAATACAATGCTGAGCCAATGAACAATTAATTGAAAACGAATTGATACTAATTCAAAGTGTAAGTCTTCCGGAAAAATTTTTTTAGTTCATAATGTTTATTATGCTTACAACTGAGTTGGGATTAGAGGACAAGCTTTACATTGAGTTTGTTCAGCAAATTAGTTGAAATATAATGAAATTTCAGAATAAGAGACAATTTTTACAAAATTTCAACTTACACATCGAACATTGCAAATTTTTTAAGGGTAATAATACTGAATATAGGGCCAAAAAGATAGGCTTTTAGGGTACCTTTTCTAATACCTTTTTTCATTGTAACACCACAGTAGTACACTCTGTAGTCAAATCAGCTAAATTAATTTCCAATAAGGTAAATTCGTCCGCTTATTTTAATAACTTAATGACATGATTGGTATTCGCAATAATATTTAACTGATTGAACTACATAGCGTATGAGTATAATATTAAATATTTAAATCAACAAACCATTTTCACCATTGCAAAAAAAAAGACAATATATGATGGTCGCAAAATATTTGAAAGAGCAAACTCAAAAGATTAGACATCCTACCATTTTAACTTTCTTTCTTTTTCCTAATCTTCGCTCTTTTGCCGGTAATTTTGGCTTGTCAAAAAAACGTATAAAAAATCACAGTTTTCATAATAATTTGGGTGGTAAAGCGAAGGAAAGCTCATTAAACGTTGAATGCATTAAGGTTTGGGTCAACGAGTCGTAGCTGAGTCAAAGGGAGGATGATGGTGGAAGGAGAAACGTAGGATGTGTTGAAGAGTTACTGGAGAATACTTAAGATTTGCCGAGGTACTTGAATAAAATTTTCTGGACCGAAGGCTGATTCGCAAAGGCTGAAGTTTATGCGATGATAGCTCTCGAAGAGCACACGAATAACCAGCACCACTTGCAAAATATACTAGAACAACTTTTAAGTTAAATTATCTGATTTTACATTTGTCAATGGGGCGAAGAATCCTATGGCTGATTAGTAGATTTATCAGTTAATGGGGTGAAACAGTCAAGTTAGCTCGTATATCTTGATGCAGATTCGAGAAGAAATGAAAATCGATCACTAGAAGTACAGTCTTAATACTGAAGAGGAAGAAAACAGGAATTTGGTTCAAATTTTTCTCCTAGCCAAAAGAGAAGGATACTGTTAACTGTTTTAAAGTGCAAACGCTCTACGTCATTTATTATTTCACTCGCTACACTGTTAAGAATGTCATGAAAATTAATGCACATGCATGAAGTTTTTTACAGTGTAGGATCTCATTTGCGGTAACTTCAAAAGTGCGAAGGAAACGTAACTTTAATCTAGAAACTCATCGTTTTGTTGTAACTATATTTATGCTGTATGTATATTGTTTGAAACTCGTAATACAATATCAGTCTATTCGGAACATAATTTTATTTCAAAGTAACACTGAAATGTTACACTAAACAGATGTACAAAAGTACACTCGTGTCTGTACCAGAAAGCTAGTCCAGCAAACATAAATGATGTGATATTTTCTTGATATGTTGTTAGGATCGAGATGGTTTACATACTTACTTTGATATTAAAAATTGTAGGAAGGATGCTGCAGTCAAGATGGAAGGCAATTTTCTGGTTCGCCAAATATACGACGACGAAATTACTTACAATATCATCACGGCAGCTGTCAACCGACTCAGTACGTATTTGAATTAAACTTTTGTTTTGCAACGATGACTCTGATTTAAAGTCGCAGTGCATGAAAGTTATTCCGTTTGATACGTAATTTAACAAGTTTCCTTGATAATGTTCACACGAGATCAGAAACATAAAACATGGTATGCTACACGCGTCAAAGTTATGAGCTTGGTTTTTCTCTTTTAGTGTTATATATTATTGATAGCGAGGCAAAATATTTCGGTAATTCGTACAATTATCTAACTTGATCACTCGTTATCTTTCTAAAATATCATCAAGTAAATAGATACGCAAATTATACGTTTAAAGAAAATTGATATAATATGACGAAGCTGCATGTAATATTTATTCTGTTAAAATTTTAAGATACCTATTTTTTCTTCCGATTTCAGTTTTAATAGAGATAACTAAAAGTTAAGGGCAGCCTTTCTTTCAAAGTTGTATTATTTATTCTTCTTTCTTCCTGTTGAGCCTTGTGCGTAATGATAAATTGTAAATTAAAAACAGCCAATGTTATACACAACATTAAACTTTTACAAAAATCCATCAAAATATCTCGTGTCAGCAAATATTATAAAAGAGTGCGTAAAATGCGCCACACAATTCTAGTTCAGTAAAAGAGCTCCTTATCTAAGCATATCGTTGAAGTTATTTTTCGACATTTTCGTTAGTGACTTTGAAAATAGTTCGATGCTATATCGATCTATTTTTACCTTGGCAACATGTATTCTATTACTTACTTATTGATGTACTGTTTTTCATCGTTGTTAATTTCGCAAATTATATCCAACCTAAGGCAGCATACACTCCTTTTGAAAAAATTTCAGATCAATTAAACATAGGTGGGACACTCAAACCGCTTTTTTAGCGTTTATCGCTAATGTAACGGTTTTTATGGTATAATCATAGGAAAAATTGACAAAAAACTCATGTATGTATGTATAATATAACACATAAACTGTCTTTAACAAACAAATATTGGGAATATTTTTTCGAAATCGAAAAATAAAATCTTTTCATACATTTTAGTATGGCACAACCGTACCCACACAACCGTACCTAACGCGCTTATTCATAAAGAAAAAATTACCATGAAAACACAACATAGCCTACATAAAAAGTAATCACTGCTATTTATGCAGCAATGTTTATCTTATAACGAGGAAAAACACTCATTGCTCCATCTTTACATGTACAGCAATAATCACAGAACATAAAGTTAATGAAAATACTTACATTTCACTACTCAAAAGTAATGTAGGTCTCCGGGGTGTTAGTGCGTAACTTTCTTTCAGTGCATCAGCCTATGCCATAACATAGGCTCATGAGCTGAAAAAGAGTTACGCACTACCACCCCTGCTGACGTTTATATCGCACGACGGCTGATGCTATACTGTGAAGCATCAGCGACCGAGCACTCCACCCCCCCCCTTCCTTGTTTTTGGCGAGTCTCTCTTACAGTTTCGTCAATATGACTACTGTCACAACCACCTTTTGGCACCACCGTACCCAGTCTCCCCCTACACTTTTTTTTTATCTGAAATGTAAACGATTTGTATAAAAACATAAAAAACGAAATTTTTCTTGGTTTGATAAAAAAACCAATTTGAAATTTTTTTTTTCACACAACAGTGTGAGCTTCCTGGATTGCAAATTATTTAATGCGATTAGTAGATACCTTAAGGTAGTAGGTGATGAAATAACGAGACGACGAAATTTTTTGAAATATTAAACATGTATTCCTTAAACTATTTTGGTTCTACTGTTAAAATTTCAGAAGGCTCAGCGGTGCTGAAATTAAAATATTGCGTTCCAAAGTTTAGAGTTTTAGTACGTGTGTCATAGAAAAAGTCATTTCAAGAGCAACGTTAACACTGATTACTCAGCCAAAAAACGATGAATCTTTACAAAAAACTAACAGATTACGTACAATAGTATAAAACATCAAATATTTAAAAATGAATATGCTCAGCGGTATGGTTGTTGAATAATCTTGATCGAAAGATTGAAATTTTTACTGAATGCCGACAGCTAAGCAGAGCTAATATATCTATAATACAGAAGCAGAACGGGACATGTACACATAACGCAAAAGATTTTCCTGTCCATGTGAGGTCTACTGCGCATGCGTGACTGTGCTTCTACTACTACCTTAAGTAAAAATTGGTGATGAATACGTCTTCGACTATATTTAACCTCTAAGATTATTATCCTTTTATATCCTTAACCCATAGAAGTGAACGGCTCTTTTGTGTATAGTATCCGCAGTCGTACAAAATTACGCTGTACATTGAAGGTAGGTAAATCAATGTCTTCAAAATTATTAAACGGTTATTGCCAATTATTACTTTGAATATATAATACTTATATCCTGTATTATTAAGGCTATAGTGAAATCATTAATACTGATACACATGATTACATGCAACATATACACATGTGCTTACTGTAAAAAGTTTTTCAGAAAAGTTCCTCTGCTTATTAGTTCTAAAGAGAATAATAATAAAACTCGAACCAATATGAATCAACATGTCTAGAATAAGTTAAGCCTCGAGTCACGTCCAACAAATTTCAGTACTCTAAGTGATGAACGTATATTTGTTTCCTGCAACAATAAGTTTGAGATTTTATGTGAACATAATCATAAAATAATATATTTAATCAATGCAAAACAAGTATATAGTATCTAGTACTTACTATTAGAAAAAATAAATCAAGAAATTTTTGTAAATATATTGATTAAAAAATTAACCATTCTTCAAATTTAACGAGAAATTTAATGATTTCATAAAATTGTGATTAACCTCATAAACGTCAGCCCACGGTGCTTATCAATGCATATTTCCTTACAGTTACACATAAGCGTATGTGAATGAACAAGATAAAATTATAAATAAATACATTATGTTTAAATACACAAACGTTACTCGATTAGAGGTAAAATATTCAATGTAAATTGAGCTTATTTATAGACTTTGCGATTAAAATAAACTTTTGGAAATTAATTCCACAAAACAATGCATTATAAAGCGTAACTGACTGAACTCATTTAACTTCTGGTTCCACTCTACCAGCAGATTTCGAACAAATTGTTTCACATCTTTCAGATATTCCAGCAAACGATATCTTGGAATTGTTTGGCCGAATGTTCTTTGAATTTTGCCAGGATTCCGGATACGATAAGATTTTGCAGGTACTAGGAGCTACCCCCAGAGATTTTCTTCAGGTAAGAGGTTTCAATGTGAATGTATTTATTTGAAAAAGTAGTTTTATGCCATCAGAAATCATGGTTGCGATATTTTATATTTATATTGTTCAAACCTTAATGTTAAACTTTTATACATGATCAATTAATTAACACTTATCATTCGAAATTAAGTTAATGAACTGTTAAGCACATACATCAGGCAATACGGTGATACATAATTTGATTATTTCTGGGCAATTATGCTTTTTTTTTTATTATTTAATCGGGAGTTGAGACGTAAAAGCTCTGTTTGTTTGAGTCATTGTAAGGAATTGTATGTCAAATAAGAAAGGTGAATGTCGAACCATTCAGCTTATTCAAACAATACCTCTCTTAAAATATGAATATGTAAGGGTCTTTGAAACTCAAGCTTAAACAGAGCATAGACGTTGCAACTAGGACAGTTAATTAGACTATGTACTTGCTAAGCAAAAAGTACGATCATAAAAGAGAATCATAAAGCAGCCAAGAGTATAGATAACAAATTAGTAAATGGGCTACTTATTTGTCGATTAAAATATACTTTTATCTTAATGGATCCTAAAAATAAACGTCAGTCTATTCATGAATATTTTGAAACTTCATCGGCTGCATGTTAAACAAAATAAAAATTTTTACAGACTAAACGATTTATTTATTCATAAAAAAAAATGTTGGAGCCTCTAAGTACATAAAACTCATATTTTGAAACAAAAGAATTGAAAATTGAGAAAGTAAATCTTTCGATGAATGATGTGATGCAAAAATAAAATCTTTGTGGAATATAAAGAAAAAGTGAAACAGGAAAAAATAATCAGTTGCGATCAGTCTTGGGAAATTATACAAAAATTTTTACATACGTATTTCAGAATTTAGATGCTCTCCACGACCATTTAGGAACGCTATATCCAGGGATGCGAGCCCCTTCATTCAGATGCACGGAAAGGCCAGAGGATGGTGCACTGGTTCTTCATTACTACTCAGACCGACCTGGATTAGAATACATTGTCATCGGAATTGTAAAGGTAATAAGATTATTCTTTCAGATGCCCTTGTAATTACTCTCTTTATGATCATAACGTATATTTAATTTTTATAAATTCTTATATTTTAATACAAGTGTAAAAGTACACTATATAGTAGTAATATTTCTTTGCATTTAAATTACAACAGACAGTGGCAAAAAAGCTGCACAACACCGACATCGAAATGAAAATATTGAAAACCAAAGACGATGACTGCGATCATGTACAATTTCTTATTACTGAGCAGTCCGGTCCAGGAATCGACACGAACCCAATGATTGCCGATCTTGAATGCCTCTCAGTTGGTAAGATAAAAATTGCATAACCGAAGAATTTTACGACAAAATTATGTGCTGTTCTGTTTTATTAAGAACCAAAAGTCAGTCCAGCTACATTCTGCCGAGTGTTTCCATTCCACTTGATGTTCGATCGAGACTTGACGATTGCTCAAACTGGATGTACCATAACACGAGTTATACCTCAAGTTTGCAGTGGAAGCTGCAAGTTAAGTGACATCTTACTTCCCGTAAGTCCTTATAATTAATTAATTTATTACTATAGTTGAAAAAAACTCACCTCCAAGAAAATGTTATGACCTAACATTAAAAAAAAGATCGTTTAACTAAAAAGACTACACCTTCCCTAGAATTTGATGAATGATGCGTAGCATGGTGTTTGCTCTGAAACTTTGCAAGTAGACAAGTGTTCAGGATTACGACGAAAAAAATCTTATCCCCGTGAATCTGATTTAATAGGAATATATTTCTTTGAAAATCGGTCGTTGACATCTTCGTTCTCGGTTATCGAGCTTGTGAATCTGATTCGATTCTCCATTCGCTGTTAGCTTGTAAATCAAAAGTAGAAATTTCTACGATATAAGAAGGGAATTTTATTTAATAATGATGGTATCGTCATGGTTAAAATTACATTTCTATTAAAAATATTGTTATTACCGAATTATGTTACTTACAATTAGTAGCTCTATTCATCAAATTTAAATTATGAAGCAGTTTTAAAAACCACACCAAACTCTTTCAGTTTAAGATTTGTAAATTTTAAAAAAGAACATCAGTAGATAACATACTTTTAATAATGTCGGGTTGGAATGACAGACACGCTGCGGGTCAATTGTTCATTAAATCATCCAATATATAGCAGGAAACTCGGCTCGAGTTACGTTGCTTGTGATTTGTATCGCAGTCATGCCACTCCAAGCGCGTAACTTGCGCATGACGGCGTGTTATCGTCTTTTAGTCCTGCCGGCTTGCTTATGTATATTCATGTGTGCTCCTTTCATGTGTTGAGCATCGCTGCCGTCGTTGATTGATTACCGCATGGTGAAACCAATTTCGCGAAGCCCTATCCTGAGCAATTTTCGGTAGAGATCCATTGTGTAAAGGGGTTGTCATTTATTTATCATGCGTGCGGGGTATGTGTCATTTAGACTCGTCTTTTTCTATCAAAAAGGAGGTTTTAATTTAATTTATATAAAAAAAAAAAAAAGGTTTCGTTCAACTCGATTTTGATCTTTTCCTCCAAATTCCTCCAAATGATGGAGACTCCCCTAATAAGTTTTTGCGAGAATAAGTGTTCATTTCATATTTATTTTCATTGATTAAAACTGCCAATTTTTTATATTTTATTATTTATTCAGAACTTTGTTGGTTAAAAATAAGAATGAGCGTCTATTAATTTTGTTACACGTGTGTTACACTGTATTTGATATTTAGCTACTAAATATTTATAAGCCAAATTAATGATAAATCCTGTAAATATGACATTATTTTTCCACGTGCTAAAAGGTAAGGCCACATCTTGACTTGACATTCGAGAATATTCTCTCGCACATCAATACCGTTTACGTACTTCGAACGAAGAAAGGTGTCATGCGGGTCGATGCCTCTGAAGAATATTCTTACCTACGATTGAAGGTAAAATGATAAAATTCATAAATCGTACAATTGGATTGTTAGAATTATATAATTATGTATATATCCATATACCTTGTTCTCCATTGATTCGCTGAACTTGAAATTAGCCATACGGACACAGTTTTTTAATTTTCCTGAATTCTTATTAATATAATGTTAACCCCGTGTCCTTGACGTATATTTTTGACGACAGAACCATGACTGTAAAATTTGGAAACACATATTAAAATATCGAACCATTGATTACTTTGTCTGCTAAATAGGGTCAGATGCTCTACGTACGCGAGTCGGACCTTGTTATCTTCTTGTGTTATCCAAGCGTGATGAACCTCGATGATTTGACACGGTAAGCCTCAATGAAAATACTTTGACAATATTTAGAACCTTTTGCACATTGATTATTACAAAAACAATGTTAATGCCATACTACGTATACATATCTGTGACTTCATTCATCGATCGACCATCACACGTTTCCTTTCACGAAGAAGCTTCTTTCACGTGCAATCCCCTCTTTTATCTTGGCTCTGGTGATGAATCGATTCCTGTTACTTAACTGAGGTATCTAGGTTATTGGAGTAGAGTTATCAGCCGAGCCGATTCATTGCCTGAATTCGCGCAAAGTCATTAACTTCTCTTTCGTACCTCGTGAGCATTAGCCAGTGTAATAATCGCCCCCATTTCAGTAGGCCCTTCGTGCCTTTCTTTGGCACGCTACTCAGAACTGAGAACACTTTATAAAATTTTTTTTATTGTTTAATTTTAAAATAATTATTCGTGTTCCTAAAAATACCACGTAGTTGGAAATATCATTGCAATCGAGTATAATAGAGTGTCGCATTAGTTATACAATTTTAAATCTAAAATAATATGATCAAAAGTAGATAAAAATATACACGATCACATGTATACATTTCTTGCATCATTAAAACTCGAATTATAAATTTGAATATCTCAGTACTGTACCTTTTGATGATGCATGCGAGGTATGGAAAAATAAATAAAATGATTGTCGACATCAACTACAGTTATTTTTCTTCGCTCTGACAGCCTTCGATCATTGATACATAACAATGATCCTTATATTTAAAAGTAAAGTATAGTTTTTGAGCAATGTCATTTATCTAAAATTAATAAAAACTATAAGACAGACTTTAAATTCAAGAAAGATTAAAGTATTAAACCAATAATAACTAACATTCAACCATTTATAAGGATTCGAAGTTCTCCAACCTACTTCTTTAATCAGTCTATAACCATTCAAGATGCACAGAAAAATATTGTCACTTTTGTTCAAATAATGTACACTACAATACTACACCCTGTAAGTTCGGAAAAAAAACTATGGAATATTATGCATTCTATTCTGCCATCGGTCCGCAAAATTCTTGATCTTTAAAAATCACGCCACCTCCGTCGACAGATGGAACGCGAATTTTCCCCATTCTCATAACTCCAGCCATTATTCTGACGTTCCGATTTGCGACCGGTACAATAATCAATAATCTCCCATCCCCCGAACGCAACGTAAGCCCAAAGCAAGTCCAGAATCACAGATTCGCAATTCCGCTCCGCACTACAATCCCCGGCACCGCGTACACGGCTCACGAGTAGTATCACGTAGCCATTACCGCGCAGTAATTTCTGTTTCGTGTCGAGGCGCAGCATCCCCGGAGCTCTGAAAGCCCGTGTCCCGAAGAAAGGCAGGACCACACGAGAAAGACGGGGGGAGGGGGGGCGTTGGGAGCGAGGGGGTTAAGTGCTGCACGGCGCGTGGGTAAACAAATTTACGCTTAATTGGATCGCGACCATTAGGAGGCGGGCTAGCCAGCCACTAGCTCTGCATTTGTAACGCGATAGGACGGAGGGGACGGGGATATACCTACTGGGTGTGAGGCGGGTTGATTCTGGCGGCTCGTTGGATGGCTTATTTAATTTGTTAATGAATATCATCGAGTTCGTTGGGGGTGGCTGGCTTTTAGCGCGAATCAATGTGTCACTCTGGACCTGCGCTCGAGTGGGTCGAAAGGAATGGAGCCACGAGGGAGTTAGGCACTGATTTGGCGAGTTGCGGGGAGGTACGGCGATACGATGAAGATTCATAAATTGAGGTCACAAAATGGACCATATGTTATATAAATATTAATGACTGTAAATATGTATAACAGTTATTACTACTCAATTGCTCAACTTAGTTATACAATTAAATTCTGTTTGGGAAAAACAATTTTTTCGTCCACCAAAAGTAAATAAACCATCAGTGCCCATTAGTTTACTGCATCTACTGGTTCTCGTGTACGCGATCTAATCGGAACAGATATGTCGGATTGTCGATCCGCATGTGCACACGAAATTAATGCCAATACCAGTCTCTGCAATCCTACTTACTTCCTAATCGAATCGACGATTGGACGGAACCGATAGCGTGCCGGAATTATTGCAGCAGCGGAGTGATGTATCGGAGAGCCGGAAGCATCTCGCTCTTGTTTGGTCGCGATGCACACGTACATTTTAGGTCATGGAGTACAGAAATACGAATCTCGGTGACAAGTTCAGGTGATTTATCGACGATGATAGAGATTCACTCTGATCAGTCATACATGTTCCTTGATCTACTCAGTGGCGAAAATCAATCACCCAGCCGATATTCAATACAACCTTCCGTGTAATGCACAAGATTATATTATACCCAATGAAATCATTCAACGACCCTAAAGTGCATAACGCAACGCCCAATTCCATTTCCAAGTCCAAATTGAGCACCTGGATCCACGGCTACCTCGTGTTACAGACGTGGACTGTACTTGAACGATGTGCCACTGCACGACGCTACACGGGACCTGGTCCTCATGTCCGAGCAATTCGAGGCCGACTACAAGCTAACGAGGAACCTCGAGCTACTCAACGACAAATTGCAGCAGACCTTGCGCGAGCTCGACGGCGAGAAGGAGAAAACGGACAGGTTCGTATATACGTGGGCCTTATTGCGCTCTCTGATATGCTGTGTGGCTGGCTATGGTGTAATTGGATCGTTTTGAGTTAGCGTGTAACTCTTGATTAAAAAATTTAGACTGATAGTGATTCGTCGGCTATGATTTTCTTTTTCGTAAAAATTGAAAGTTTATGCAAAATCCAAATTGGACTCGTAGCATTGAATACGTTATTAAAATGCTTTTGAACAAAGATGCATCCTTTTTCACCTTTTTAAAAAGTGCATCGGTTAATAAAAAATCACAGCCCGAGAAAACATGACAAACACGAAGAAGGTACTTTTGTGATTCATATTCTCCAAGCCCACAGTCTGTTCAGCGAGCATCGAGAGATCGATTTAAAGAAAACCCCAATTTTGTATCCTCGTTCTACTGTTGGTTTTTTTCCCCGACAAACGAGCAACGAAACCATAAACCGTAACTAATGGTCAAATCACGGCGGACAAATAATCGATCCCGCGTCCGTTTGCTCGACAGGTTGCTTTACTCGGTGCTGCCGCAATCAGTGGCAAACGAGCTGAGACATTCGCGGCCGGTGCCAGCTATGAGATACGATTGCGTCACGCTCCTGTTCTCCGGCATTGTGGGCTTCAGTGCCTATTGTGCCTCGAACACCGACTCGAACGGCGCTATGAAGATCGTTAACATGCTCAACGAGCTCTACATTGCCTTTGACGTACTTACCGACTACACGAAAAATCCAAATATATACAAGGTAATGGGGTCTTTTATTAAAATTTATACTGGTATAACGATATCATGATGTAATTTATGAGCGGACGTAGTTGATTACACACTGATTTACTCGCTGTTTTTTGTTTATGATTCTAAAAAAAGTTTCATGAGACTACTTTCGTAATTTGTAATCAATGATTCTTTTTTCATACCAATAAATAACATATGGATCATTAAATTTTTCAAACTTACGTATGACAGTAGCAACTAGTAATTGGAGTTTTTACATTAAAAACTTTAACTAATATATTACATTAGAATTAATTCATGGAATTAAATAATTTTTATTGTGATTTGTGATGGAAATTTTTAATCACAAATCACATTTTCTATTTTCAATTGTAGAATCAAAAATAGAATATAATTTGTGGATGTAAGTTATTAATAGCGAACCACTAGAGTATTCGATCTTTTTTAATCGTAAATAAATAGTGTGTCGAGAGATTAAAAATTTGCATCAATCATGTATTTATGTAGTAGGTAGGCGATGAAGTAATTATAATTTTTTCATGCTCGTAGTAAAGTTATCAATTCGTCTACGAAAAGCTTTATTTTTTGACGAAAAATAGCTTCTATTTTTTAATTGATTGAAAATATTGATCGCAGTGTAGCCCTATTGGGGTGAACATAATGGACTCAATTTTCGTATGCCTCAACGGTACTTGTAATACGCAGGCCAATAATGATATTTCTTTTTATCGCAAACAGCAATCTAACCATCCGTCATTCGGATAAAATAGTATCAGGCTTTTTAAAAGTATAACCTCATCAAGATTGCGGTGACACAAACATTTTCAGAAACACGCAGTGTGAAAAATGTTACTTTTGTTCATCCTTCAAAGTCCTTCAGCTCGCAATCACATACATTTTACCCAAAAACTTATCCCAACGAGCATCGATCAATATCCTCACTGTTAAAAATCAGATCAGCTCATAGAACCCTGCCCAACTTTCCTAATCCCATTAGAGCTCTCAATCACGACGAGCCGTCCGAGAAGACACTCTCTCGAATTTCGAGAGCCATTTGGGGCCATTAATCTCTCACGCCTGATTCCACGTCACGCGAGTCTACCCACCTTTTTCTTCCTCAAATAAAAAATAATTTCCCGCCCCCCTCCCTCATTGGCACACATCGCACGGATATAACATACACACAACTCACACTTTAAACTCGCGTGTATTGCTACACTGGCGCAGGTCGAGACAGTGGGCGACAAGTACATGGCCGTGAGCGGACTGCCGCAGGCGTGCGACTGTCACGCTCGCTGCATAGCCCGGCTCGCCCTCGATATGATGGATATCGCCGCCCAAGTGCAGATCGACGGAGAGCCAGTGGTGAGTGGGACGATGGCTGATTTATCATCGTTTTCGTTTTTGTCGTTGTCGATGTTTCCCCACCGGTGTTATTGATATTTGCGCCCCGACGCGACTGATCAGCGATTTTATCAGATCTTGGCGAGCCCTTTTTTTTGTTCCGTGCATCTGTCAGTGTCTGTTTTCAGTTTTGATGTGATATTTCTTGTATTGATAATTTTTCAAAACTACGTATTTTCACGAGATATTTTATTAAGACTTGCGATTGTTTATGATGATAAAATGATGCACAGTACTCGAGGGTTTGCAGGAATAAGTTTTTCAATTTCATTTTCGTACGCCCAAGAGAGCGCTAAAATATTTTATACAAACGTGACCCTTTGGGAGATATGCAGTTCGCTCGGCGAAAAATTCAAGGCAATTTTCAGAACTTCCTGAATTCCTAAGTTACTGGAGCGTTAGTTTTGCGAAGGTAATTATAAGTTTCCCCTATTCCCAAACTTTGTTTCGTGATCGGAAACAGGTCATTTTTTCATTTTATTCGAAAGGACTGTTTTACAATAGCGAAGAATCACTAAAATTATAAGTATACAGCGAAGTGGAATAGTAAATTATGCATGGACTAATTCTTTTTTTTTTATTCTCAATACAATTGTTTTAGTTTGAAAATAAGATATTGCACCTCTTTCGCCAGTTGTACAATGTGGTTCTTCACTATTTTAGATTTACGTCGAACAATTTACCAAAATAATTTGCTCCCACATTCAACACTCCATTTTTCCAAATCACTATATGAGAAAACCAGCTCCACCGTTCCTCTAGAATTTTTTCGCTCTTACCAGCCCCATTGTCGACCCGCGCAGTGTCGTAGTTCAGCTCCGTGCAGTAGCAGAATAATATTGCCAAATCAATGCTCCGCGGAAAAAAATTTGAATGCAAAAAAAAATTGTTAGCTTCCAAGTAGGTCAATCGCAGCGCAATTTATTTTCAGCGCTCTAACCCTACGCTTTCCTCTTCGTTACACCTACGGAGGCGCAATCGACTCGTTCGTACCGGAAATCGAAGAGCTTACTCATGCACGTGTTTGAAGTACCAGATGAGCGCTCGGGCTGTGCTTTTCGTCGTTGTATGATTCATTTCATGTTTCATTTGTTTCGGATGCTATGAAATTCGCGGGAGCTTTTGACAAATAAGATTTAGTGACAAATTTCACTGCAAAGATGACTAATTTTACGTTTTTTAAAATATTATTATAAAATATTCACGGGACAGCATACTGAAGACTATGATAAAACTTTTAATTTGAAGATTCGTATGATCATTGGAAATCTTGGGTTGGAAAAATATTTGATTTTGAGCTTTTGAACAACAATAGACGTAATGATGAGAAAGTACGATTTCACATTGAATAATTATCATAACTTTTTTCACCTAATGCAAGAAAAAATTTATGGTTCATACTTTTCTACCGTTGTGCTAGAAAACCAATAACTCACAAAAGAGAATGTCGAAGATTTAAGAAGATCTATGTTCGTCTCATACTATAAGATCAATGGATGGATAATTTTAAAATATAGGATTATATTGATTCTCCTTTTATCTTCAAGATATATTACATTTAAAACTGACACAACAATACGCGAACAAAATGTCATAATTTCAATGTAAGATACTCCGTCATTTTATTATGCAGTAATAAAGTTCAATGAATCATATATTGTATCTTAAAATGAAGAAAGTCAAAAAACATTTATCTAAATTATATTCTATATGGAGAGTGGCCTAATCGTTCTAACATCGTTTAGCGCCGTTCGCTAGTACCCCGAGTACAGAGTCCATATTGGTTGATCGATTAATTTGCAGAAAATTACCATCGGGATACACAGTGGCGAGGTGGTGACTGGAGTAATCGGGTATCGCATGCCGCGCTACTGCCTCTTCGGTAATACTGTCAACCTAACTAGCCGCACCGAGACTACTGGTGAGCCCGGCAAAATCAACGTTTCGGAAGATGCCTACAGGTAAAATTTCTTTTTTTTTAATTTTAAACTGATTTTTTTTTTATATTTTCAAAAGTAAACCCTTTTATGATGAAAATTTAAAATACCATCCCAAGCTCAAAATTTCTGTATCGCGTCATTTTTTTTATCTGAGAAATCGTTTACTTTAATAGCAATGATTTAGGCCCGTACTATGCTAAAATTATAGATTATCATACTCGTTAATTAAAAAAATTTGACGTGAAAGAATGTGAGCTTCAAAATCGTCTTCAAAAAATTAAAGAAAAAAAAAACTCTATTGTAAGCTGTTCAAATTTTGAGGTTTATACTTTTTTGCAATCCTGAGCTTCCATTGAATATAGATACATTCGAAATAAATTTAATGTTCATTTTTGTAAAATTCACTATATTGATGACTGTTGTGGCTTACGCGTCAACATACTCACCTGATAAATATCAAATGTATGTTGAGGTTTTTTTTATAATACAAGATTAGCAGTCAAGCATTTAAAAACTATTGATCGTGCAGATTCAGATCCATTGAGAAGTTAACAATTTTTCGCATGCAGAAAGCCATTTCGCGAAGTTTGAAACCCCCATCTATTTATCAGATAATTCGGAACACGCAAACAAAAATCCATGTTTTCGCCGACACCATCAAAAATGTTGGCAACTGATTTTTACAAGTCAAAGAAAAAAAAAAACTTACACCAAAAAAAACCCTATCCAAACGAAGATATCGATCAAAATGATCGCCCTCGAACGAGAATCAGGCCAAAATGCTCAACTGAACGGCGGTCCACCAACCCGCGTCAAAACAGTAGCTGCGACGTGGACCTACGCGCACGAGCGTAAAATGCAGCTCCATAAATTTGTATAACACTGTCGCGGGTCGAGCTGTGCTATTCAGAATTTCGCAAGCCAGTCGCCGCTCGCCATTCGAGCGAAATGTAAAGGCACCAGTTTCTACGTACACACACACACACAAACGGGGAATCGAGAGACCCCCCCTTCTGTCTCGGGAATCAATTATTTACGCAACGCTTGTTTCGAGGAGCCGGGAGCGGACTGATGGCCTCCTAATATCGTTTAAACTTTTCCCGAAGACGATTCTCGTCCCTCTCTCCGTGCCCCCCCCCCTCCCCCCCTATCGCTCGCGCGCGTTGCCCAACTCGAGAGTGCCGTTGCAAACAAATCGCTGCTCTCGACGCGGAATCCATTTGCAGGAGATTCGTTCGCCGGAGAATCGTTCTGTTCGAGCTGCTCCGGAGGTCTGCAGGATACATACGCTCCTCTTTTTCGTTCCCCCGTGCCTGCGGGTATTTATTTGTTGTCGGGTCTTTTCCGCGACCCTCCGATCGATCCTGCTCGAGCGCGCGCGCGTCCCGAGAACTCTGCGAACTCGGCGAACTCTGCGATTCGCCCGGTGTGTATTTTGTTTGGGGCTCGCGAACGTTTGTCAAGTTGTTGCGTTCCCGTGGTCGAGGGAAAATTATTCGAAGCGTCTTCAATCATTATCAGCGAAGCTTCTGCGGTTGATGATTTTTCGTGATTTTCTAATTACATCCAAACTCTGTTTGGCGACTTCCAAGTAACTCCGTACCCGCTAGATGGAAAACAAATGAAACAAGAACGAAGAACAAACGTTCGAACGGTTTCTCGTCGATGGAGCCAAGAAGCAGGATAAGAGCTTTTTTCCGGTTGACCTGTTTGCGAAGTTTGGGGCCCTCGGGTTTTGAGCGTTAGAGGAACTGAACTTTTCGTTTGATGTTGATCGTGTTTTGAGCCCCACTGCCTTTAAATCGTATTTGGAAAGTTACATGTGGGTGGCCTGGAAAAAATTCGTTTTCTACTTTTTCATTTATTCCTTGGAAACTGTTTCTTTGATTGCATCAACTTTTTTTTTATTCTATTGTAATTTTCATTAAAGACTAACAATAATCATCGACCTTGCGTGGACAATTTTAATGTGATGGTTCATGCAGAATTGTGAATATGTTTAAAAAATCGATCGTCAGATTTGTCTTTGTCGTATGGACAGCAAACGACCTTGGATTGTAACGTTTACTTTAAATTTGTTCATACAATTTTAGACCCAATTTTTCCATAAATCAAATATACTCGGAAAACATATTATTTTCATTTATAAAACTTTATTCTACAACAAATACAGTTAAAATTCAACGATAAATGATATTCATTGATTATACATGCAGGACACGTAAAAATTACTCGTAGTATATTTGAAAAATTATGATCTCACGACACGTTCGTTCGTTGAAAAATAAAGTTAGGCATACAAAATGGGTTTACAACTGATGAAGAGGAATTTTCTTTGCGCACTCTGCAATCACCTATTTACCTGTAGTGCCTCAAGAAACACAGTCTACGATTCGCGCAAAAAATATCGCTCCCATCAAAATCCAGAGATTAACAAAAATCATCCAGCCCCATAAAAATGTACAACCTTCCATCGTAATACATCGCGGCTGTACAACCATCAGGCTTCAATCCGTAAAAACGATCATTCGCAACAGAATGAGGATCGATCGCCCCAACTCGCGCCATCACCACACGCGCGGCGCATAAGCTACACGCCGCGTACACGCGGAGAGAAAAATGAAAGACGATGATCGAGAGCCCCCCCCCAAACACCCATCGTCCCGCTCCCCGCGTATTATGTATACGTCAGGTGCACGTGTCTAAGCTCCGGCGAAAATTCGACACCACGCGCGCGTACCCGATGCGTCTTCCCCGTTACCCTGGCAACTCGCGCGCGGCCCATCCATGACCCCCCCCCCCCCCCCCAGCGCGACACATCGTACACGCGGACACGAAGCAGCAACAACAACAACAACAACAACAACAACAATCATCAGTCGAGCAGCAGGTCCAGATAGTCCATGAGCAGGCCCGGTATCTGCAGCCGCCTGATGCCGTGGGGCAGGGCCCAGTTGTCGAAGAGCCGCCGCCTGATGCGACACCTGCACAGATGCTTGAGCTCCGCCGGCACGAGGCCCGAGCGCTCGGCCGGCAGGAGTCGGGGCTCGGCCAATCTCGGGTAGCGCTCGTAGACGGGCACGGACTCCTGCGGGCCGGCCAGGTGGCTCGGCGCCCGTATACGCGCGCAGGGGGTGGTGCGCAGCAGCAGACGCAGACAGACGAGCAGCTGGGGCGGACAGGTGGTGCTGGTGCCGGTGGCGCTGTCCGGGCACTCGTAGTACTCGTTGATGCGCGAGAGGAGGATCTCGAGGAGGGTCATCGGGTGGTTGTCGGACTCGGTGGTGGCCCCGTAGCGCAGCATCAGCAGGAGGATGTCGGGCGCGCCGTGCTGGACGGCGACGTAGATCGGCAGGGCCGGGCCGCAGGACTCCATGGGCACGTCGATGAATCTAAGGGGGGGGGGGGGGGGGTGCTACATTAATACAGTAACCCGGGGAATTTATCCCTGGGGGACAATTTTAGCGGGGCGCACGTTCGAGACTGAGATTTGCACCTTTTTTTTGTTATTTGATCGAAAGGAAAGGAAGCATTTTTTTCGTCGAACTTTGAAACAGGGTTCCAAAATATTGTATTTCTCAATGGCACGATTGCGACTAAGATGTAATTTCTATTTTAATTGCCGGTCGAAACGTGAATCAATCAAACGACCAATTGTAATTGTCAATCGAACTCCAATTTTATTGAATTATTGTTTAGAACTCTGCTTCGGAAATACTGTGAAAGTTTTCTTAGCTTGGTTCATTTTCGGTGGAGAATAGTATCGGCGATTATAATTCGCAAAATTTCCAGAATATCGTCCAACATGAAGGTGCGCTCCGACAAATATTTTTTCCCAACTGCGATGAGTCCGATCGTTCCCAAGCACAACGAGCCCCAAACCAACGACACCCAAAAAACAACAACAAGCACAAAAAAAAAAAAAAAAAAAAAAAAAAAAAAAAACCCCACGGAGAGCCACAAACCTTCTCTTGACCGCCGGCGAGGCGCAAGCGTACTCCAGCCGCGCCTCGACCGCGTGATCGAGAAAGTAGACGAGGGCCAGCAGGTTCTCCTCCCGATCGTCAAAGTCGCTCCTCCAGCCGGCCAAAAGGTGCGTCACCCTGACGCCGAATATCGCCCCGACGAACGTCCGCTCGAAGCTCTTCTCGCAGTAGAACATGTCGTTGAGTATCCGGGCGATGAGCTCGTTGTTCCCGATCCGCCAGTCGTAGCACAGCTTGGCCGCCACGTACAGGACGTTGTGAAACTTGCCGAGCATGCAGACCGAGCCGTTGTCCGCCATCGATATGTTGTGGTAGCGCAGGGCCGCCCGCACTATTCGCTCGCACACGTCGGCCTTCTCCAGGTTCTCCGCTGTTGATTCGAGATGCAGTATCATCCATAACCGCGCGCAATATCATACGCGTACGCACGTGCACCGCCGATGTCCACGGCGCGTGTCGCAGGCAAATGCACGGGGTCGCTGTGACCGTTGTACACGGGCGCGGGGGGACGCGGGTATTATATACGAGAGCCTGCATAGCGCTGGCACCTACCGGTTGCGCGCCAGCGTTGGATCAGCTCGTCGGGGACGCGCGGGATATTTACGGCCGCGCTGTTTCACGATTACGGGAGCACGGTTGTACATTGTACGCGTGCAGGCATATGGGTATCGGAGCCGGGGGTCGGACGGGTGTATAACACGACGGGAGGACCGCAGCCGCGTCGGGGTGCAATGCGTGCGTCATTGACATTGGCGAGGGATGGATTTTGAAAATCATGCCGCGGTCCTGCGCACACGTCGTTGCGGAACGTTACGGGATATAATACACGCAGAGTGGGCGTTTGATCATTGTGGGGAATTTTTGGAAAAATTTTCGTCCCGGTACATGCGTAAAAGGTAGGGAATCATCTTTTATATCTGTATAATATCCGTACGATCGGGTAAATCCAGCTTCGATGGAAAATAAGATGCCGAGCCGCGGTGATAATTATATCGTCCTTCTTCGGTACGATTGTCTGTGGTTGTTGCGATCGTTGATTCGATCAACAGGGACTATTGAGAAAAATGTTTATACCGCACAGTTTGTTTACTCATAACTATCATACATTTAGCACTCGGTTTCCTCGTATTCTTGGTGAACCCCATTTTTTCGATTCTCATTCTCAATGCCGATTCCATGTACAATCGTACAATTCGAATTGATTAAGAGCTTTTTATCATACCAACGGATTTCATTTTTACCGCAGAAATCGCTTCTGTCTTTTTGTTGTTCAATAAATGTTTGTAACGTGGATTTTTTACATGCGCGCAAAAACACTAGGGTTTCCAGGGAAAAAGATAACCAATGAAATATCGCAGGAGAATTTTTCACTGCACATAGTGACTTGACAAGTTTACCTTCAGCACAGCTCCTAATAACATCCGAGAAAAATTTCACCAACTGTCGTCGTTTGTGTCGCGATGCAAGGCTGCTTCTTTCCAGCCCGTCGAATAGCCGATCGAAGTAACAATCAATCAGCACCTCCATTGTTTGAAAAAAAAATTTGTACTCCGACGATTGCAATATTTGATCAACAGAACGACAAAGAAACTTTTTCGCCGATCGCGTTGCAACACTCGCCGGAATGATACTCCGAGCGCCAGGAAGAGGAAAAAGTAACATTTGGCGACGTGTCGTGCGTCTAATTTGATTACCCGCCCTAAGCTGGACACTGCTAGAGCTTCTTTTGCCTCACCCTTTTCACGGCGACCGTCTGCAAATTCACAATGCAGCCATTGACATTCTCTGGCTAAGGTCGTGGCATTTGAGAAAATTCATGCTGTCGAAATAACATCCTCGAATACTTGCTTCCTCGTATCTTGAATATCAGACGTTTTCATAGAAATATGATCCCACAGGATTAAAGTGCTCTCAATGCTTGATATTTGCCTCAATCGTGTTACAACTGAGGTTAGATAAATATAAATTTAAGAACAAACAGCGATATCATTCGATTCGAGTGAATAAATGAAAATTCAGTTAATTAGCAAAGTAACATGTAAGAAATATTAATATTATACTGTACGGTCTAAAAATGTTTTCCAAATGATTTTGCAAGACTAAACTCGTGAAAAAAAAAATTCTTTGACGAATTTTGACCCAAAGTATACTTTCTAAGATATTGTCTATATTCTTGATCATGAAACAAGCGGGAAGAGTTTTTATAACATTTTTTAAAGTTTTTTTTTTATTGATTTTGAAAGGTTTGTAAAGTACAGTTATGATAAAAATTTGTTATAATGCTTTTTTATTTAGATCTATGAGCTCAATCTCGCCATACAGTTTTCCGAAATCATTTCCAGAATACGCTGTACATGATAATCATGGCATGTTTGCCAAATTCAATAACGAAGCAGCTCGAGTAAAATCCTTGTAATCCAGTATATAAATACTTCAGTGATTCGAAATCTCATCTCTCTTACGTAAGAACCGTAATAAGCATAAGAGAATCCATAAGAGAAATGTCTGCATTGTAATTCACAATGACTATTTTTAAATTTTAGTGCAACTAACTAATACAATTGAAATGTATTTATATTTTTTTAAATTTAAATATTGTACTATTGTCACGAATAATTTTACAACAGAACTTGTAGGTGAAATAAATAAATTAATCAAACAACTGAAGCCGATCTAATAATTAAATTATGGTTATTATAACTGTGAATGACTTTCTCAGTACAATAAATTT
>JAPYYV010008826.1:0-17018 GCA_030522625.1 Copidosoma aretas | reverse complement strand
TACATTAAGTCCAAAGTGTGCAATTGCTAAATTGCAAATTTCTCGTCAATGATACCTGAGCGTTGTTCATTTATTAATTATATGACGATTCTCTAAAGGAAAACTCGTTCTGATAAGTCTCTAGTGAGCAAGGTGAAAAACTGTTATTGAGGTAAGTCGGTACGGTAGACTACATGCATGCCCTTAAGTAAACACCACGTTCCCGGAAATATGATGGCATAAAAAATTTAGAGGACATCTTGCCGTGGGTAAACAACAAAAAATCGTGAACCCCAATTGGATCGCTTCTTTTCGGCTCTCATGATGAAAAATATAATACCGACCTGGTACTAGGGACGTATTCCTGCCTTCCTCGAAGTTGTTTGCCCGAGCGAAGCGAGGTAATATACTATTTCTCACCAGGGCGGTAATATACTATTTCTGCGTTTTAGTTATTAGGTTTTTTTTTGTACCAAAATAACCTGGAAATACTAGTGGTAAACATTTTTCACCAATAGCAACCTCCCCAAGACTCCCCTAAAAAGGTGGATTTCGAAATGGCCACCTCAGCATTTGGCGCATTAGAATGTTGAAAAATATTTTTTGAGGGTACATTGGTCAAAAATTTCTGCCGCTAATATTTTGCTACATACCGTTATTATTTGCTATAAGCAGTTCCTCCACGCTACAGGCCCCATATATGGAATCAGCATGATGTGCAAGAGCAGGACAGGCCAAAACGAATAACGTTTCGGAAGCTTGGCATAATAGGTTTCATGTTTTAATGGGTAATGACCATCCTGACATCTACTCTTTCATCAAGGAAATGAAGAGCAAGGAGATACCGAGATCACCGTGATGGAACTCTCGCGGGGACGGAAGTCAAGGCTGCGCCGAAAAAGAAATCGATAGACACTCAGTTGAAATTACAAAAAATTGTCTTAAACTACCAAAAGTATGAAATGTTACTGTTTCTGGGGGCAATCGGCGATACCTTCATGACTTCATTGTTTATTTATGGGTTTTCGGGGACCATTTTTCAGGTGCATAGAGGCTCGGGCGAAATGCTATTCGGGTAAATAGTCAATCGAGCGAATTGTGATTCGGGGGATTTGACATTCGAGCAAATGGATTCGGACAGACGGTTGGCAATGATGCTTACAATGATCCAGTGGATAGAACAGTACACAATTTTACGCATATAGCCGCAGCTTTAACGTTTGTCCCTATTGGTGATGTTGAATGCTACTTTGCTCGTTTAAGGAGAGAAGCTCCAGAGACGATGGCCGGTTTTATAAACTATTTCGATACAACGTACGTTACTGGTATACCGAGCAGGGGCCGACGAAGAGCTGTCCCACAAAGACATCCAATATACATTTGGAATCAGTATGAAGCAACCAATAATGGTCAGGCAAAGGCAAAGATGGCATCACAGGTTCCAATTGTTGGTGGAAAAAAAATCATCCGGATTTGTTCAGTTTCTTGAAAGAAATAATAAAAGGGCAAGGGGATACGGAGGTTGCTCTTCTCGAACTGTCTCTTGGACGAAAAGTCAAGGCCGCTCCAAAGAAAAAGTGGGTTGCAGTACAAGCAAAGGTCCTGAGGATCGTATTAAACTACGAAACGTATGAAATCATGAAGTATTTGCAAGCTATCAGGCATTCCATTGTAATATGAATAAAATCGCAGTGCAAAATATAGTTAAGAATTATTATTCGGGGATGTATTTCGAGTATCGTCATTCGGGGAAATGGTCATATGGCCACATGTGGGGATAAAATCATTCGGGAAAATGGATTTTCGGGGAGTGGGCTTCGGAGAATGATCGGCAACGGTTTAGACTACGTGATATAATTTAAATAAAATTATGCAGTATGGAAATCGTAATTTGTTTCTTTGATAAAATTTTTATGAGTATTATTTACTTTGTGTTCCATTTTGTAGAATACTTTTTAATATTTTTGTGTTGTCGGAAACATGATCATAATTGGGTCAATTAGTAATCAAGTCTTTTTAAGATACCAAAACGACACCAGTACTCAAGTCTATGTATTATCAGTATTTTTCTTTAGCTGCTTTATTTTTAAAATACTTGTGAAAAATGCTTATTACCCTCTAGTTTGTTGGCAAAACTTTTATTTTCTAGTTACTTTATGAATAAATTTTTTCAAGGATCAAAAACGTAATCTTTTTCTGTTAGAATCTACCCAATAAAATCTTAATTTTGTTTCATTTCGACGGCATGGTAAAAAAACGTATTATTTATGAAATACATTTGAAAAATTCATTTTACATTAAGTTATAAAATCATGTTATCTCGAACAATATTAAAAACGTATTATCTCAAAACTGTTGATTAACGCATTATCTAAAATTTTTTTTCCAAACTATAAAATTTTTTTCAAGTGATTTGTTTTTCAAAATTATTTGAGGTGGTATTTTCTCTGCATTAAGTACTATGAATAAGTCCCCTTTTGGATTCACGCTAAGAAAGGTCCCGTTTCAGATTTGCGCTAAGAAAGGTCGTATATTTCGGCGAAAAAAAAAATTTTTTTGCATAACTTTATTGCTTATTACCTTAAATTTTATTAAATACATTCGTTCATATCATAAATAACGTTGTTTTACTTACATTAAGTATAGGTAAGTACAAGTAAATGTATCTAGCTCGGCCGAAATAGACCCTTTCTCAGCGCAAATCCGAAATACGACCTCTTTCCTCCTCCCAAGCGACGAATTGTGATGATATAATGTTTTGCAAAATTTTACCTCTAAAAGTGTACTTATCACCTCATTTTTTAATTTTAATCTTGTTCGTTGAAATCAGCCAACGATAGGTATCATTGTTCTATTGTAAAAAAAACACATATCATAAAAAACCTTAAATGATGTGTATAATCACACGTATCCGCAAACAGCCGCAACTTCCATATGAAACGCAATTCGTTCGTTACCGAATTAGCATTTACGTTAAAAGAAAAAAGCGAGCAAAGGGGAGAAAGAGAGAGAGAGAGAAACATCCCAAGGAGAATCAGCATCAGTATTATAGCTGCCTGCATTATATATACGAAACTCTCGTTGATGTCATGCTTATTGTTACGGCCCTGAACCTCGGTCATCAAAGGCAGACGACCTGGACGATCACATACACTCGAGCTTCGTCGGGTGTTCTCGGCAGCCTCGCGATCCTCTCTCTCTCTCTCTCACCCCCTCTCTGCCTTTTTTTTTTATTTGAACGCGCACACAGATGATCGCGCGCGACCGTACGAACAGCTGAGCGAGTATAGGCCTGTTTTGTTCCAATATAAGTTACATTAATAGAATGTTCAGTGTGTGCGTGAGTGTCGAGCTCAGCCGTTTCTCTCTTCGAGAAGCAAGTTGGCGTCGCAGAACGGCCACAGATGTAGTCGAGAACTCGAAGCAAGCTAACATTTGAGTGTGTTACAATATGAACGTCTAACGTAAAAACCGGATCGCCCTAAGAAGTCGAAAGAATATTGACTAAAACTGACCGAAGGCGGGTGAATAATCCTATACTGTATCAATCGTGAACAAAGGTGAACTGATAAACTATCACAAATCAATCGAACGAGGGTTCGAAAATTCAAATTTCAAATAACGGAGCATCAGTTACAGAGTGCGTTTTTGTGCGCGTATAAGTATAGGCCGCAGCAAAAGAGACACCGATACTCTTTCGAATCCTCCTCAGCTCGATTTAGTACATGATAAGCACGGAATTAACATGATTCGCGGGTTCGTATGATTTTGAAAGAGTCGGTCGCAGTGCTATTATGAGGTGCTCGGTAAGGCTGCTACTGTGGCTGCCACTACTACTGGTGTTACCGCTGTATAGGGTGAAGGAAGAAGGTCGGCCTTGTACGCTCGCGCAGCATCCCGAAGACGACTAATCACGGACCCGAGTCTGATGCGAAGGGAGTCAAAAAGTAAGGAGTCGCTGGTCGCTACAACCCTCGTATATTTTGTTTTCTACTAATTTATTTATCCTTGCACATCAATCACATTAATGTATTCTCACCCAATGACCATACACTCCAATTTGAGGACGGAAAGATAATAATTCACCTTGTACATTATCACTGACTTTTGCGTCATACTTTTCTCATCCCGATTTTTTTACCTGTGCGGCTTCAACCTCATCCTGACAAAGCTAATATCCTCGCTGTATAAGCGCAGACTCCGTAATATATAAGTACCGACTTTGTGCACTGTTTGTGTGTTGCCTGCGCTCGTCGCGAAAGAGTGAAAGTTGCCGAAGCAGAGAAAGAAAAGCCGTCGGCTGCATTTTTTAAAATACGCCGCAGCATCATTATTATTATCATAACTATATACTTGCCGCTGCATTTCTGGTGCGTAACATATCTACGGCTCCTTTGACACCCCTGTGTTCTTGCATCAGCCGCTGCTCGCTTCGCACAGCACGTACGCGCTCGCTCTCTTTGTTCTCTCGGTGCTCGTTGTACTTTGCAGTGCGTGCAGGGGAACGCATCAGAAGTGGAGAGTCCACCTGTACTATATACATGTAGCATCAAACTTTTTTACCGCGTATCGTGTGTATGCTTTACGGAGTACACTCCGACTTTCTGCGGTAATTCGTTTGCAAGTGAGAAATGTTTTACCCCAAAAAGACTTGATCAATTTTTTTTCAGAATTATTCATAAACTTTTTTTTTTGTCAGTAAAAAAATAGATGTTGTAGGTTTTATACACCTCGTTTTGTACGTTATGCTATGGAGTTCTTTGTTTACATCGAAGCGTGCAAGGGCGTACACAGGCGTGTAACAAGTACTAAATTCTCCCTCTACCCGTCAAAAATAGGATCCTTTTTTTACGAGTTTTTTTCAACAACAAATGTTCGGTCGATGTGGTCTTACGTTGAGTTTTCAAATTTATTTACAAAATTTACGGTGGTTAAGTCTATAGTTAGGAATGAATTATCAACCAAATTACCATTAAACTATTTTTAAAACTTTGTGATGTAACACGGTAAAATTTTAGTATGGAACGCAATGGGCAAATAATGTAAATGAAGTTCAAGAAATATAAATTGTAAGGGCGTTTAAACTAGTAATTAAGTAATTTACTTGAAACACTCTAGACAAAGGATATCATTCAACGTTTAGAACATACTTTGTACGCATTCATTCAGAAAAAACTTCTTGTAAACATCGAACACTATTGGGAAATGCTTTTACCAATGACGCACAACAATTTATAAATGACGAAAAATATTAATCAGAGTTTTACCGGTTTTACGATTCATTTCTTGTATGAATCGATATCAACAGTGATATTATCGAAAACGAGTTTAGAGGTACTACCATACAGATGGTTATCTTATAAAAAAAATATGTATTACTCATAAGTATGCATACATACAGTGTTTAACGGGCTCAAACCCTCCGTGTATCTATAAAATTTCATCTTTTATTTATTGTTTGTATAATACTATAGCTGGACTATAGAAAGCGTACGAAGGTCACCTCACGAATTAGGCATATAATTACACTAACGCACATAATCTTAGGTAAAATTTCATCATCATCATACATTGCACTTGGAATTCGATACCACTCGTGAATCTATTTTTTAATGTAAGGCATACATATACATGTTAGACCTACTTATAAGTTTTATTTAATAAACATAAGCTATTATTAAAAACTATGCACGATGGATAAAATTTGCAATTATAAATGTAAGAGAACATTAGTTGAATATCGGTATCATACGATAAACGAGCTTTTATAAAAGAACATTAACATTTTTTTACTGTTTTTCCACCTTTTTGATTGATAGTGTTTTCTAACAAATGGTCAATTTCGTATATGCGTATATGCATGTGTTTCTTTGTTTCTTGGAGAATGTTTTGAATATTGTAATCAAATGCAAGAAAAAATATCTATTTATATACTTTTTTGTACATACTTTACGTACATCACTGTCCTTGAACTTTAGTTTCATGGACTATTTTTATGTCGCTGGACGATCATGTATTTATAAGTGCTCAAACAAATAATGTTTGTTAACGCTTGTCGACAATATTTAACTTTTTGGTGTAAACAAGTTATAAAATTATTTTCAACACATATATTTTGGTATATAACACTTTTCTTTCGCATGACGTCATAATGTCAAAATTTTGACTCATCAGACATCCACGCACTGAAAAGTTGTAGCATCAGTGTGTGTGCGCGTGCTTGCGTGAATGTGAATGTGATACTGGTCTGAGCTTGTCTGGCCTCGTGGCTCGTGGGTGGATTTCGAAAGAAAACGAAATGTCTTGGTAAGTAAAGTCATCAATTCTGTATATTTCGAATGTGCATGATAATTAGATGACACACATCTAGTGATTTCATTGTATATACTAATATACGATTTACGTTCAATTTAAAATGTATTTACTGTGATGATTCGAATGCTTTTAATTATATTTACGTGTTTATCGCTAGAAAAAAGTAGAATTTATTTCAAAGTTTGATTCAAAACTTTATTTATTATTTAGTGCCAGTTTAAATCACAATTCCGTTAAATAACATTTACAGGATAGTTATATTTTTACTCAAACTACCCTCATCTCGACACTTATCCATGAGAAGTACTTACTTGAGTTTATTCTTATTTCAATTTTTATCGTTACCTAAAAAAGTGATTTTTTTTCTATTTGTTGCATCATTTAACGTTACATTTCTTTTTCGGCTGACATTAAAAAGTGATGAAATGTCAACTGCCTCGCAGAAACAGTTATCATCTAAGAGATCTTTTAGAAAACTGAAATATTTGTTGTTTTTTATTTGATCTTGAGGTAAATTAACACCATGATACTTGGAGAAAATCGGTTGTAAAAAAATACTAAATACTTTGAAAAGGTACCTCTTTAAAGTTATTTAAATGCCTTATCGTTGTACTATAAAATCTGTGCAACTTTTTTATACAACGCAAATTATTATTTGTGATAATTTATGCATTGAAAATTTGTGTAGCATTGGTTGAAAAATAGAAACTAGCATTATTTACGTTAAAGAAATATTCTTTCATGCTATATTAAATTTTATAATTTCTGTATGTACGGAGCTAAAAAAATTTCATTGTCAGAAACAGCTGAAACTAGCTGAGGAACTTTTTTGTCCACTACCTGTTCAGTATTTTCGTACATTAAGTATATACAAGAACGAAACGGACTACACGATCACACGATGTCTCGAAAGTTATAGCAATTTCGGGAAAGTTTGGTGGCTCGATTAAAACTATACCTATATTCTCTGTTACTAAGTATATGTATATGGTGTATATAGTACGTCATAGAGAGATTGTCACGCAGCAGCGCGCAAGATTCGAGGGGAGAGCCATTCCTTTCTCAGCTATGCGAATTTTTGACGATGATGGGTAGTAAAGATATACTTTGAAGAAATACTTTTTCTTCCTCGTGGAGAAAGCTTTGCTATGGACGAAAAATCACATTTCCAAAAAACATGTTATAAACACGTTTTATGAAGTTTAGAATAAAAATACATCATTTTTGGAAAATGTCCGTCTGTGTGTGTTTGTGCGCGTGTGTGTGTGTGCGCGCGGGTGTGTGTATGTATGTAATCAGTTGTATCTTAGGATTCCCTCTACCGATTTTGATCCAACAGGGCTTATTTTTTTTGTTTTTGGATTCCTATCACCGCTGAAAAAAAAATTTAGGTTTTTCTGTATGTACTTTTTGTTATTTTGATTTTATCGATTTTTTCGGAATAGTTGATTTTTAAGCTATTTATTGTTACTTTGGATATTTTACGATAGAAATTCTGAAAGATCATTAAATTTCATACAAAAAAAGTATTTAGTTAAAATTAAAAAAATTTAGTAGCTGGATGTGCGTGGGTGTAAATAGGGAATTTATATAATCAGTCATATCTCAAGATTGCTTTGGCCGATTTCAATAATGCCGGGCTATTTTTTGTTTTTGGATACAAATTACTTCTTAAAATAAAATTTCGATACATTCATTTTTTTTTTTTTAATTTTAATTTTCATTATTTTTGAAACTCGATTTTTTCGAAAAAATAGATTCCACAAATATTTATCGTTGTTTTGGGATATTTTACGATAGAAATTCTAAAAGATTATTTAATTATATACAAAAAAACGTATCAAGATGGAATTAAAAATATTTAGTAGCTGGGTGTGCGTGAGTGTAAATATAGGGAATGTATGTAATCAGTCATACCTCAGTATTTCTTTGACAGATAGGATATTTTACGATGGATATTGTGCAAGTTTTTTTGTTTTTGGATATCCACCATTTCTGAAAAAAAAATTTAATTTCATCGATTTGTTTTTTTTATTTTGATTATATCGTTTTGAGAAAATTGTTTTCTTTTTTAGTGATTTTTTCGCATTGTTTTAGAATATTTTGTTGCACAAAATCTTTAAGATTATAAAATTGTCTAAAAATTTCCATTTCGATTTAATCGATTTTTGAAAATTAATTTTTTTTTTTTTAATATGCATTTTGTGCAAGTAAACATTGTTTCAGAATATTTTGTTTGAGAAGATCTTGAAGATAAAATTTCTCAAATAATGACGTTTATAAATTTAGAAAAAAAAAAATTGATGAGTGTGTGGGTAAAAAAGGAGAAGAACACGTGAATGAGGAAGCTTTGTGCCAATAAATTGGCAGCGGTTTTTGTTTCATTTGCCTTCTTTGTCTTAGAATTCGAGATGATATTGAAACAAGATATAAATTAACAATATCGAATACAATAACTCTTGTCTTGACAAGACTTTTTGTACAAAATCTTTAAAAATGATGATGGTTTTGTGTTCATTACTTATTTTAAAAATAAAGGTATTATTGTTTTCGATCAGTTGAACAATTTTTTAAACTTAAAAAAACATTTTAAATAATGACTACGAGACAAATATATTTAATGGTTGTATTCTTATATTATGTTGTATTATGCTGTAATTTATATCCAAACAACAAGTTAAAAAACTTAACTATGTAATGTTTTCGTTAACTATATGATTAGATGATAAAAGTGTTTGTTAACTCATAAATTTTATGGAACAATCTCTTGAATCAATGTCTTGTTTACTTACTATCGGTACAGAGACAAAAACTTTTTACCGAGAATACCTTTTAAGAAACTAAAGTTTAAAAATGTGCGTATAATCATTTGTAGCGATAGTTTGCTACGGCTTTTTTATTATTAAGAAATAAATCATTTGAATTTGTGTGTTTATAAACTATATATTTTGTTCAAAGACTTTTTAACTAAGTTACAATTTCAAGACAACTTTCAAAGTGGAACATACAAAACATGTCGGTAGAAAATATTTTTCGAAAGCCTATACTTAATCAATCATATTATTCATTCATGCATATCGTGACTGAGACGTGCTGTGAAAGAGAATCATGCGTGTTTGACCTATTTCACGCTTGAACTTCTCCAGGTGCGTTTTTTGTCTGCAAAACAAATACAATTATTGTTTTAACTTGAATGAAATTAGAGCTTTTGAGCTTTTCACATAGTGTATTAGCTTTTATAGTACTTATTTTTAGTACACTTAATAAAATAGCTGTTTAGGCACCTACACCCGGCCCTACCGTAGCTAAGGCACATTATAATTGTATAAGCTTCGCAAAAAATCATGCATTTTTTGAACATATTTTCAAATAACTTTGAACAGATTATATGATTGGTCCAAGTCAATCATGTTTTTTAGTATTTGATATTACTGTTGGTTAAAACTCGATTTTTTATGTTTGTTTAGGCAATTACATTGAAATCATATTCTAATTTTTTGGAGTTTTTATCTCAGTATTTAAATTATGTAAAAAAGATAGCATACTCTATTTCGTGTGATGTTCAGGGCCGACAATGTAGTATACAAATATCATCCTCAATAGAACTCAATGAAAAATCAATCATTGCAAAATTGAAAAATAGCGTCACTCACATTTCTTCATCCCATATATGATCAAAACGTTTATTTATGCCTGGGCTCAGCGTTACCATGACCTTGTTACATCTTTTGCTTGTGTATTTTTTTATTTTGATAATTACAGTTTTGGCGCAACAGCGGTGGGTACTCTGGGTAGGCGTTACGGTGTTTGCGAGCGACTCACACACATTCACAATTACATACGTCGTAATATGTATTTTTTATCGTTGCACAGGGGCGGTAGAGTAGAAAGAAAAAAATGTTCTGAAAGAAATAAGTACTTATGAATAATGAATACTACTTTGTGTTGAAGATACTTCAAATTATAACTATCACCTGTTCAAAGTCAGGGTGTGGTACTATTACGATTATCAAGTTTCGAAGCTTAATTTTTGATATGAAAAATTCTAGAAAAAATCTAGATTTTGAAATACATATAGTATTGGCAGAAGATAGCAGTCACCAGAGTACATATTTAGTTTTAAAAAGCGAGTATTAATTTGTGCTAACAAAAATAATGTATTAACTAAAAAAAAAAAAAAAAAAAAAAAAAAAAAAAAAAAAAACCAATAAGAATTTCACTTCACTTGCTTATCCATCAACTATAGCAGGGGATGGTGCTTATGTGGGCAAATGCGGGACATTTTTGCTATTGTGGGGGACAGCGGGACGGATAGCTGAAGAGCGGGCCGTACGTTCTTACGCGGTTCACGTTATGTATAACATCAACTTGGATATCTTTTCGTTTTTGTGGATGATTTTTGCGCGTGTTTTTTCATACAAAAGAGTATGAAAACAGCTTTAATATAATGTAGACAATTATTAACATTGTGTAACTTGAGCACTGATTTTCTTCCGATGCACATGAAGCGCCTGCATCTATACATAAACGTGAGTCATATCATAGATGAATTGTCGGTGTCTTCTGGTTGACAAAAACAAGTAAGTTTTCTTGTATGGCGTGATCGCAGAGTTTTGTTGACGCACATCGTGTCATTCACTTTTTAATCAGAAGTGTTTGTTCTGCGGCTAAGAAAAGAGGAGAGAATCTCGGGACAATATCAAATCGAAAAGGGGGCTCGGCGTATTCTACTCTCTTATCTACTATAACGTTTCGTTTTTCAATGAAAATATCGCATTGCCTTTGAACGAAAACAAGATTATTATAATAATACACTTCTGATACTATAGGAAATGCTTTTTATGATTCGTAAAATTCTCGTTTTCATGCCTTTTTTCGGTTATTTGTTTCTAATTGAGAACATGGTTTTTGATACAGTTATGAACCACTCTCGCTCACACGTTCATGTAGATTCTTGATTTCGCAGAACATAAAACTACGACCTCGAATGCAAGAACTCAATAATTTTATAATACGAACTGATTACGACGACGCCTTTGCTATACAGTCGGTGTTTTCTTTCGCGGTCGCACAACAACGGTATCGGTATAGATAAGCATGATTTGAGGTATATATAAATATTTCATAATGTACATACATGTACTATATTGACGTATGTAATGTTGATCAACAAATAATACTCGAAAGAAGCGACTGCAGGTTACTTCTTACTGAAGTATAGTTTTACATCGTAGGTTTAAATTAAAATTTCGCGCCACCAGTCTCTGTCGGTAATCAACCAATTTTTATTATTTATTTAAAAACGGATGCAAATAAGCAAAACCCAAGATCGCTTGCACTACTTGGATGACAACATTATTTATTACTGTAAAAAGTTTGGAGTTTATACGTAAACGACAACTTCAAACTTTGCATGGTAATTAAAAATGCTAATATCTAGTGCAAGCGATCTTGGATTTTGCTGATTTTGCATCCGTTTTTAAATGAACAATAAAAAAACGTATAGTCACCAACAAAGGCTGATGGCGCGAAATTTAAATTCTAAATCTGCTTTTCCATCCCCTTAAGTTAAAGATTTTTATGTCGACTTTGTGGATAATTTTGTCTCTGTGACCCTTACTGAACGTAAGAACAAGGAGGCGCTTGATATTTTCAAAACAATATACTTAATTGTTATTTTCCATTCCACTGTTTAGTGATTAGTGCGTAGCTTTGTGTAAAACGTATAATATACTAAGAAATTGAGCAGATCAATTGGGATTCTAAAACAAGTGACTTTTAAATTTAATAATTGTAATAGAAACTTGATTCTCGATTCAACCTTATTTCAACGAATGGTATTAAAATGTTAGTTTCCATTAGAAACAAATTTTAACATTGAAATAAATTCAATTGGCAATTGAAATAATCCCAAATAAGGAGTTAAACTTAGTTTTCATATAAAGTACTCAACTGGCTACCCAATTCAATCATTGACTCCCTCCAATCGCCAGTTAACTTCATTCATCAATTAAAGCCAGTTTCGGCAAAAAATTTAATTTGATTTGGAATCAAAAGGAGACATTAGAATTTGTATTCAATGATCATAACCAAATCTTTATTGGTTTATTGGAATGTATGTTTGTTTTTTTTGTTTGTTTTTTTCCAGATATCAGGCTAGCCAGCTGGTAACCATTCCCTATGGTGTGGCGATAATCGTCGGACCACTTCGTGTCGTTCGTGCAGCATCTTGACGGTAAAGAAGCTGCACTGCGTCGTCGCGACCCATCGATCATCGGTCGAGAAAGAGGAGAAATCGCAGCTCGCCAGCAGCTGATCTCTCCCCGTCTCCGCGAACACACACATGGCAGGAATGGAGTCTTCGGGCTTGCCTGTGCCGGATGCGGTCCAACCGCTAATGGAGCAGCTGAAGGAGGCTCTGGTGCTCGAGGCCAAATATCAACCCAATCTCCAGCTACCTTCCAAACCAACCACCAACGGCTTGTACTCGACGAACGAGGTGAGTTACGGGTGAACGGGGTTGTTGGTATTTTTCAAAATCCTCCGCGCGTGGTGCGCCACTGGAGCGTTTTATTTCAAAATAACTGCTTCCGTTGTAGGAAAAAAATAAACAAAAAAATGGACGACCAAATCGAGGTAAAATATTACGATTTAGTATGCTTGACAAAACCAAAGTATGCATCAGATAGCAGAACGAAAAGTAACGTTTTGCACTTTCGGTGTTGAAAACGGTTTATGCACCCCATGTAAAAAATATTGTGCAATCAGTATTGTTTTTGCATTTCATCCGCGTCGAATCAGCGTCGATTTTATATTAAAAATATGCTTTTACATATGTATCGTATAATATCGTGTAACGCGAAATCAACGAGAAATATAAATTTATTCAACAATGCAGAATCAATGCAGAATCAACGATGTAATTTATTATCGATTCAAGTGTTCCTATACTTATTCAATCAACGTTAATTTAGAACCGAATAAGTACTGAGTCAAAAGTGTTCAAAGCTGAAATTAATATTCTAAAACAGCCGCTAAACATGTACTTCAAATTATTTCAAAATCTGATGATTTTAAGAGCATCCTTGCCCTCAAAGACTTCCACGGAGCAAAGATGCATAAGAACAAACAATGTAGTTTCATGCCCGGATTGTCAGAAACTTACAGCGTAACCATAAAAAGAAAAAAATAATATTTTTTCCGGGTCTACCATATCAATTCAGCCACTTGATTGTTTAGCATCGTATCTTTGAACTTCTGGGATTACTGATCCACTAATTTTTGTTTCGACATTTTTCTCGCAAGCTATTTTCTGATATGAAAAATATGAACAATAGATCGGTAATTTGCAGCAGGACGACGAGAACGAGGAGGTGACGATCGAGCATCGGGACGCCTCGGCTTACGTACTTCGATGCCTCAAGGTCTGGTTCGAGCTGCCCTCGGACGTGCTCTTCAACGCGATAAACCTGATGGACCGGTTCCTCACGAAAATGAAGGCCCGCAAGAAGCACATGGCCTGCATAAGCGTCTCGGCCTTCCACATCGCGGCCGTCGAAATGGCCCAGAAGCAGCTCGACGTCGACTTTCTCGTCGCCATATCCCAGTGCAAGTGCACCAGCGGCGACCTCAAGCGCATGTCCGAGGTTGTACGCAACAAGCTCGAGTGGAACCCGGGCAGTCAGCCCGTCACCGCGCTCACCTTCCTCCGCATCTATTATCTCATGCTGCACGCCGTTGCCACCCAACTCGGCCTCTGCGATCTCTACGCCGAGCTCATCCAGGTACTTACGTTTGTGCACTACTTTACAATCAGCCCCGTCTTCGAAGCTCGCGTGGAAAATATTTTGGTATTAAGGTATCTCCCTTGGGGGGAGCCGTACCCATCACAACAATTTTCTTCGGGCGCTTATCACAAAGTTACGTTAAAGTCGCCAATACTCAAAGAATACTTAGCGAATCGAGTCGAAAAAATTCACAGACATTCCCAAAACTGTCTAGTTGCTCACGGTTTTGTTACATATTAATGAGGTTTGTGGTTTCCCCGAGAAAACGTTTAATCTACAAATCGAAACTTCTATCGATAAAAGTGTGTTACGAATTTTCTAAAATTGCAAATTTTTCCGTACTACATTCTTTAATAAACTTTCTAGAATGTGCGTGCAAAATTTCAGATTATAACATTGAAAAGAAAAAATTTGAGAAGCAATTTGGGAAATAAAAATTGTGCCGTGCGCAGCACGTGTTTTGGACTGTTTTATTAACAAAATCGTTTATAACTTGAAATGGTGACCCGTTACCTTGGGGCCCTAAAGAACTCATCTGTTTAGTATTGCACAAGCTTTGATGTGACGTGTCGCTTGCTCTACGGAATAGAATTAAAGTCTTTATTATTAACAAAAAACATGAAAAAATCATGCCTTCTATATCATTTTCGCATTTGTTGTTAAAAGTACAGAGTTTAATAAATATCTGTGGAACAAGCCACAGCTTGTGTAATTTGGAATAGATAAGCACTTTAGGGCCCCAAGATAATGGGTCATTTCTTCGAGTTCTACTTAAATGATTTTAAGTAAATGTCCAAAACACGTGCTGCTCAGCAGCACGGCACAATTTTTTTTTTACCAAATTACTTCTCAAATTTCTTCTTTTCAATATTTTATTCTGAAATTTTGCACATACATTGCTGAAAGTTGAATGAATCAGTAATATAGTACTAAAAAATTAGTGATTCTAGAAAATTCGCGACACACATTTTTATCGATAGAAGTTTCGATTTGTAGGTTAGAATTTTTTTCAAAAAAACCACACACCTGATTAATCTGTGAAAAACTAGACAGTCCGAGGGACGTCTGTGAATTTTGTCGGCTTGATTTGCTAAGTATTCTTTAAGTACTGTGTGATAGCGCCCGGAAATTGTCGGAATAGGTACTACGACTCCCCAAGGGAGCTAAGTACTTATTAAGCCCTTGTAAATTTATCACACACACCGTGCAAAGATACACATAAAACCTCATATTTGTATATCTTGTGCAAAGATACACATAAAACCTCATATTTGTATATCTTATCTGGTATTTCTGGGTTTAATGCAAATGCAGTATCACTTCATGCAATTAAAAGGCAAACGGTGCAATGACACACATAAAACTTCATAAGCATTTTCTTACCGGGAACGTTTGTTAGGGATATGTAAATATATAACGATGCTGGAATAAAATTTTCAAACAGCATGTCTGATGGAAAAGCAATAACTCATTGATGAATATATTTTTCTCTCGACTGGGAACATTTTTCAACTGTCATTTCACTTCGGTCCCCCTCTCGGTTACTCTGATTGGTCATTTTTATGTTCAACATAACGGGCCGGATGTGATTGTTTAAGGGAATCATTTTTCTGCAGGAATCGGAGCTGTTAGTGTACATGGAGAACGTCGTCTGTGACGGCAACTGCGCGAGTATGAGGCAATCGGAGCTGGCGCTCGTCCTGATGTTTATGTTCATCAACGACGTCGTGAACAATTTGCACGAGGGGAAATTCAAGAGAAGGGCCGAAGCGAGGAGCGACGATGTAAATAACGCTGTAAATATCGAGATGCTCCGGGAGAGAGCGCCCGAGTTGCTCAAGCTGAACGCGTTCGTGGAGGACTTTAAAAAGTTGTGCAAGGTACTTATAAGGTTTTTTGTTATTTGTATTATTATTATTATTATTTTTTTTTTTCAACCCGCTTACTTGAATATTTTCCTTCACAGATCTCCGATGCAAACTTCGTTGCGACGCATGAATCTGTAAGTGCAATACTGAGAAAGTACAACGGCCAACAGCACATACCGTACAAGCAAAGGCTCATCTGGAAACTGTCGTCCCGAACAGCACGTTTGCTGCGGCCGACCGACAAACTCACCTCTGTTTTGCCCTCGATCGCTGAGAATCCGTCGCCTAAAAAAATAAACAAGTATGTTTTTTTTTTATAAACGTCATTTGTAAAAAAAAAGTAACGTGAACTTTTATTTTCACAGGAGGAACCGCAAGTTCCCACGCCTTCAGAGTCTCCAAGGTTTCCAAGGCCTACAAAGCATTCCAGGCCTCGAAAATTTCCAGGGGCTCCATCAGATGCACAAGTGGCGCTAGACAATAGAGCATTTTCGTTGAAGAAAGGTAAATACTTGATTAACACAAATTATCCGAATATTAACATTTTTTTGAAAAGTAAAACTACCTTTTATTTTTTCAGGACAAAGTCTGGTGGCATTCAAGTTTTTTGTATCTGTCAATCTCATTGACCATTTAATCACAAAGTTTATCCTATTTTTTTACTATAAGCAATACTTGGTATGGTGAAAGTATAGTCTTGTTTGATAATCTTTGTTACTGCGCAGGCAGTTATAATTTGAGCTGTGAATGCAAAAAATGTCAAATGTAAGAGGAAGCGGATCATAAAAAAAAAAAAAAAAGATATTTAATCAGAAACCATGAAAATGAATGTGATAGAAAGTTTGCAGTGGTTTAAAGTAGTACGCGTCCACTGTTAAAGTCTTTAGGTATATTCTATCTTATGTATATATGTATATATATATATATATATATATGTATATATACATAAAAATGTCTACCAAAAAAAAGTATAAATAAAAAAAAAAAATAAAAAAAAAAAAAAAAAAATTTAGAATAAAGTAAAAAAAAAAAAAAAAAAAAATCAAATATAATTATAGTAATGAGCGGA
>JAPYYV010008825.1:0-12347 GCA_030522625.1 Copidosoma aretas | reverse complement strand
AAGGGGTCTGTGGGGGCCCAGTGGGGGGGGGGGGGGCCAATATTATCCACCGGAAACAACAACATTTTCCCCTTATAATGTGGGGAGGCGCTTGGGGTCCCAAGGAGGCTGTAGAGGGACCGTGCGGGGGCAAGCCGAAAATGGTGGGGGGGGGGGGAGAAGGGGCGTGGTTGTTTAGACTTACTATAGAAAATCAATAGAAATCAGAAAATTTTATCCTATTTTTACCTTATTTTTACCTTATTTTTACCTTATTTTTACCTTACTTTTGATCTAGTCAAAAAACGTTTGGGGGTCTGCGGGGGGCGCGGGGGGCTTTTACTTATGACCTACACGAATTAACTGTATAATACAGAAAGATATTGCGATCTAGAATACATATTTGTTATTATTTAAAATGTAATTTTTCTGAATAATAATGTCAAACTTGAAAATATCTTCTTAAGTTGAAGTTATTCTAAATGAATTATTGGGATGATGGTTGCGTCAACAAAAAATGAATACTTAAAATTCAAGACTTATTGTCAACTTATACAAAATAAAAAAACATAATCATTGAAATCTGTTTTTGCTCATGTATATGTAGAAATAGTTGTACGGATCAATGAAAATTGTAAAAAATTGTTTAATTATATTATAAAACTTTTTTTTTTTAATTTTTATAATCTAACTTTTTTTTTAACCATAAGCCACATGATTATTTTGAATTGAAACCAATTATATAAATTCAAATTGTTTGTTTTATTTTCCTTATAGTCATAATTAGAAAACGCATACTAAACTATATGTTAGATCATAATCATTATTATGGTTAATTTGCTTGAAAATGACATCTTCAATGCGGTTTTTAACGTCAACTATTTACTTTAACTTTAAGTAATATTAAGAGAGGTTGTCGATAAAGATATAAGGCATCTCATTCAAAGTATCACCTCCGTTTATCAGACAAATTTCCGAAAACAAGTCAGTTAAAAATACATCTTCGATATGAAATCTTATAGAGGTTATGTTTATGTTCATTAATAGACTGGTATATCTCGTAAAGTTTACTTAAGATCAGAATATAAAAAGTTTTGTACTAAAAGAAGAACTCTCAAGTTTTCTAATGACATAATAAAAATGGGAACTAATCAAGAAAATATAATGAAATATGTCACCGTAAAAGTTATGATTTGTCGATTGGCGAGAGTTGAATGTCTGCCGATTGTATATATAGGTATAACATGTAGCATTCAGCTGTCTGCTTAAGTAGGCTGTTTTGATACGGCACCATCGCTAAGAACCACCTTAATGTCGCATCTTAATAAGGAAATGTACAGTTAACAATGAGACAAAAAAAATTTTTGTATTCATGAAATTTCTTTGTCAAATACTCTGACTAACTTTTCAGTTGTAATCAAGAACCCTAAAACTATAAAGAATTGATTCCTGCATAAAATGTATAGTGTTAAAAACAAAAGTCTAAAATATTTTTCGTGGATATCACTTTCGATTAAATGCTTTACTTTAGTTTTTCAATATATTTAATTTTTTGAATTATTTTATTGGAATTTGCAATGCACTCGAGTACGTATCGTTACTTTTTTTTCATAATATTCAAAATTACGGAAATTTCTCAAATATTATTGAATTGAATTGATAAAATAATTGAAAGAAGTAAATATTTAGAGATTGTTGAAATAAATCTGTAAGTTGGTTGTAAAATCAATGAAAGATTTAAGACTCTATGCTGAGGTGCAATATAAAGACATTTGTAAGAACAATAAAACTTTTTAAATGTTAAAGTTAAATATATAATGTTCCCTAATTGTGCAATAAATAATTATATCAAGCAAGTACAAACCAATAGAATATTTTGTTATTCTATTTTTTTTTTTTTTTTTACATAATATTATATTTTATTTTGAAATGCAAAGCACTGTTAGAATATTTACAAATTCTTTAGTCATTTCAGGAGTAACATTGTGCTTAGCATGGAAAAAATTATGTAAGACTTTTATAATTTGATAAAGAATTTCACGTTTTAAATATTTTATAATAACAATCATAAGTAGTTTAAACAGTAGAATAACGAAAAATACCGAATTTCTCAAAAATATTTATTTAAAATAACTATTTTAGTGAACTTGCAATATTTGTAGCAAATCTGAAATTTTAGTATATTAATCCTCAATATTTTCATATATTATTGTTCTGTTGTCTGATGTATACAAGTATGTACAAGAAACTGTCATTATTTGGAAGATATAAAATTATAATGGATGTATTGCAATGTAAATTGATTATATTTTCCTGATTTGTTGAATTGGGCCCGTTTGTAATTTATCATGAACAGTTTATGATTTTTTGACCTTAAAACCAGCTATTTGTAAATGTTTACTTGAAAAACTTATTTTTGCACAAACGATCTTACCTCAAGCATCATACGTCGAATATTTTAAAAAATGTTCCTTGGTCACTATATTATAAATCCTTGAAGGAGTAGTAAAAGATTTAAAAAATGGATTTTGAACAGACAACAAAGAAAATAACCATTTTCCTACCCAGGGCAGAAAGTGCGGCAGAGCCTTTCTGCCCTCGGGACGCACTTTCTGCCCTCCTAATCACTTTCTGCCCTCGGTACGAAAAATCTTCTCACCTCGGGCATAAACATACAACAACCACGCCCTTTGGGCCCGGTAGTCGTATTTTCTGCCCTAGGTAGGAAATGTACTATCATTCACAGTTTTTATATAATAAAGAATATGCTCCAGGTAATGTTGAAAAATGTTATCAAACAATTTGTTTCTATTTAAAAAAACTACGTCGATTTATAAATTTAATATCTCATTAATGTACCATGTCAAAGGAAGTTTACTTTTTACAGTATAAATTTAGTACAGCGCTAGGGAGCGACTCTAAGAAACATTTTTGATTAAAATAAACAATGCAACATCTATTGACAATTTGCTGTTTATTTATTTATATTTTAAGACTGTCGAATTACGAGCACTTTTTATAAATATTCAATGGTTTGAGGCTATAACATATAATCATAAGAAAACTTCTCTCTAAAATCAAGGACTTTACTACAAGTCTTCATCGAAGCATGGGGGGTTAACTGGTGGAGCGCGCAGAGGGGGGAATGCCAAACTAGTATGTGCATGTATATATTTTTTTTTCTCTACATACTAGTTGGGCTTAGCTCTTCTACACCCTCTACGCGCTAATCCCCCCGCTTCGATGACGACTTTCAGTTAACCACTTAGTTATTGAGAAAAGTTTTCTAATATTTATTTATGTTTTCATCTTAATCCATAAAAGATTTATTAAATAAAGTACTGCACTTCAACAGTCTGAGAAGGAAAACAAATAAAATATAGGACATTAAGAGACGATTCAATTGACAAGCTGAATGAATCATGATTTTTAAGAGGTCATTCTTGCACTGTACTAAACCTGTAATATTAGTTAAGTCGTCGTCTGACATGCTGCATTGCTAGGGTATAAAAGTTCAAAAAGGGTTCTTTTTCTAGTGAACAACAATTTATTTGATTAAATTTCTCAATATTGCATACGTGCATGTACTTAATGAAAAAAAAAACTTGTAAAAATGGGTATCTTCTTGGCATTTTGTTCGATCTCGATTTTTCAAAGCTTGTCTTACTCCTTAAGATGGTTGTATCCCTACTACGCTAGTCACAAATATTTGATCTCGGATTCGACAGTATGGTATGCATTCTGTCTCTCTCGCACTTGCATGAAGACACAACCTTAAAGAATTTCTACGACGCTTATTAATGTATTTCTTATCTTACATGCACTCTTGAAATGTTTTATTAAAATAGATAACATTACTAGATATTTATGTAATACGCAAAAAAATATCGTTAAAAGTTCATCATTATTTTGTATGATATTGATCATTTCAGTTCACAAGAAGACGTTTCTCCATAAGCGTCATATGTTAAGGTATGACGAAAGTATGAAAACTTTTAGCATCATTATTTGGCCTTGTAGGAATCCCAGCCTTACATAAATCTTACAAAGTCCTTATTAGCCATTAATTTATCTGTCCACAAAGTTTCATAAAGATCTCATTATTATTTCTGTTTCGTATACAACTACCTAAATAAATTTTAGATGGAGTTACCCTGGGAACTGTTTAAAAATATATTTAGTGTGATGGTTTGAATGCAATTGTATGTACAAAAATGAGTATTTACATTGATTACCTCTTTTCCTTCTTGAGATATTAGGTTTACAAGACTACAAACTTACACTTTTGTGCTTTTAGGTTATGTTGAAGAAAATTAAACTCAATATTTCGTAATGATAGTATTGTACCTTTGAGGCGTAATCATTTTAATGGTAATTTAGCCTTTTTTTTTTAAATTTTGTTGGAAAATTTTTTTCTTTGGAGGTTATTCCATTAATTTGGAGGTTAGGATTGTAGGTTATGAAATCCTCTATAATTTTTTCCTGTTTGCTATCAGTTAAGCTTTATGATTCAACAAGAATTTTTAAATTACCCCATTTTCTTCCCGAGATATTAGGTTTACAAGAATAAAAATTCAAAATTTCTGGCTTTTAGGGTATGTTAAAAAGAATGAAACTTAATTTTTCGTCATAATGGTATCGTATCTTTTAGAAATAATCATCCTAACGGTAATTCAAGCATTTTTTCTAAATTTTGTTCGAATACTTTTTTTTTGGAGGTTGTTCTAATAACTTGGAGGTTAGGATTTCAAGTTGTAAAGTTCACTATAATTTTTTATTGTTCGCTATCATCTCAGCTTTAAGCTCCATCAAGAAATTTTTGATTATTTCTTTTCCTTTTTAAGATATTAGGTTTCTGACACTTAAAACCAGAAATCTCCCACTGTGCGGCGCAGTGACGCAGAAAGGCCACATAACGTGAGGTATGCTTACAACGAAAACGTCAGCGATCAAGAAATAGACGCGTTTCTAACGCAGGTAAAATACAACGATGAAAACGTTGTAAGAATATAAGTTTGCGATACAAATAAAATAGATTGGATATTAGACAGTGGTGGCTCCGACTACATAATAAATGATGAATCTTATTTCTGGGAATTAGTTGATTTAAAGAAGCCGATAAATGTAAAAGTTGGTGATGGTAGAATTTTGAGAGGTACAAAAGTTGGAAAAGTCTTGATCTTTTTTTATGTTATCGAATTAAAAATGAAATAAAATAATTTAATGTATTTCATGTCAAAGAAATTGATAAAAATTTGTTAAGTTTTGTAAATAAAATAACTAGGGTAACTTAAATTTTAGAAATAGTACATGCAGATTTGAATGGACCACATACAACTACGGGGTTTGATGATTCAAAATATTTTTTGAGTTTCATTGATGATTATAACTAATGCGCGATAATTCATACGATACGATAAAAGTCAGATGTTTACGAATGTCTTATTGATTACATTAACAAAGTTAAAAATTTGACGGGAAAAAAAATAAAATAAGATGTGATAACGGAACAAAATATTTAAATAAAAACATTTATAAATGAGTAAGTGATAAAGGAATTTTTCTAGAACCATGTCTTTCAATTGTACATAAACTAAACGAAACAGCCGAGAAATATAATAGGACCATCATGGATTCGGCTGGATGTTTATTTTGTGAAGCTAAGGTAAATCGTAGATACTATTCGGAGGTCATCAAAGCGGCAGCTTACTTAAATAGTAGACCGATTCTGATACTATTGAAAATAAAATACCTTTTGAAATTTTCTTTAGAAAGAAAGTTGATATTTGTAAAGGTACTAGAATTAAAAAAAAAAACACTAGATAGGATGGAAAAACTGATATAGGAATTTTATTAAGATACGATATCGTTTGATATAGAGTTTTGATAAATGATAAAGTAATCATAGGTTGGCATGTTAACATAATTAAAAATGATGAAAACTCAATTGGGTATAGAGGTTATATAAATAGCGAAGATTATGATCATGAAAATTCTAAAGATGATAAAAATTTACATAAAAGACAAAACTCTGTATGAAACGAGAATGACTAAGTCGTAGAAGAAAATAAAAAGACAGATTATATAAATGAAAAAGATAAAAATAGAGTGACTTCTATAAATTTCAATAAAACTTCAAGTGATGGGATATTCGTAAGACGGTCTGAACAGAAAAAGAAAAAGCCCAAGTGGTACAAATGCAAGTCCTGTAAATTCAAATTACATTTATGTAAATTTTGTAAGCGCAAATAGCCCTTTAACTTATAAAGAAGCGATAAAGTGCGAGGAAAATGATTTGTGGAAATAGGCTATGAACAGCGATATAAATTGTTTGATTAAAAATAAAACATGGAAATTAGTAGAAGGACCTAAAAATGCAAAAAATATTTAATTTGCAATGGGTCTTTATAAATAAATCTGATAATCGAAAAAAGGAAGACTTGTTGTGACAGGTTATTAACAAGCTGAAGTACTGAAAGATTTATACTTACCAGTAGCTAGAATTTAAACTTTAAAATAATTATCCTCTTACTGTTCTTAAAATGAATGAATGTTTATACAAATCAATGTAGAAACAGCATTCTCAATCGGTAATGTAAAAATCATGTAAAATCAAAAGTGTTTGTTGAAAACCGGATAGGCTATGATGATAGAACAGATAAAGTCGATAAATTTGAATAAGCATTTAACTGCTTGAGAGAAAGCTCTAGAGCTTGGTATGTCTGTTTTGATGATTTTATGAGTGAACTGAAATTTTGAAGAAGTGAAAAGGATTATTGTATGTATATAAAATGCGATGACAATAATATCATTTATTGTCATTCGTAGATGATCTATTGATTTGTGGAAATAATAAGAAAATAATTGATGTAATTAATACTGAACCATCAAAACAATTTGCTATAAAAGATTTGGATGAATTAAGTACATATTTAGGTATACATATTAAATATAATTATAAGCCATGTGAAATGACACTGAACCAAAGTGAATATATTGAGTCATTGACCAGGAAATATAACATTGTAAAACCGAAACTACATTGTAGACCAATGGAACAAAATTTAAGTGTAGAATCCGCACAGCCAGCATCAAGTGATTTAAAATATAGATATTTTATTGGAGCATTGGTGTGAATTAGTACCGGAACAAGAATAGATGTGAACTATAGCGTGAAGTCTTTTAGTAGATTTTAAAATAGTCATAATGAAACTTACTATGAATATGTGTTGAGAATTTTAAAATTCTTATACTTGACAAAAAATCGAAAATAGCTTACAAAAGAAAATAAACGCTGATGTAATGGATTGTTTTGTTGATGCTGACTGGGCTAGATACAAAAATGATAGAAAATCCTCGACTTCATACATTATTGGAATTTTAGGAAATGTTGTTTACTGGAAATCTAGAAAACGAAGTAGTGTCACAAAATCGTCAACAGGTGCTAAATATGTATATTTATCGAAATCAGTAAGTTAAATTAAAGTTATTAAAAATTTATTGAACGATTTCAAAGTTAATGTAGATAAACCAATTAATACTGATGGAAATCTATTGCAATAGCCAAGTTTCGAAATTTCACTACAAATTTAAAGTACGTACAAATACACTTAAACGAATCTTATGAACGAGGGATAATAAAAATCTCAAAAGTAGATTCAGAAAGTTATATCACAGATATTTTTATAAAAGCTGTAGGACGTAATGGATTAAAAAAATGTAGAAAAGAATTGAGAAATGTTTAATAATTTTTGACGCAAAAATTTAAGGTGTGTTGAAAAATGGAGTAAATTTTTGTTGAGTGTTATATACTTGTGGAAGTATGATTGTGAAAGCCCAGTAGAGCAGCGAACTGAATTGACTTGAGAATTATGAAGCGGACTAAATTTTCCACGTTGCCCAGTATGTCAGAAAAGTATAGTGACGATTTAAGAATCAATAAATAAATGTTAAAATGAACCTTCTAGACCCTTTATTTCAGCAAACATAAGCATTATAATTTGCTTTAATCGGATTAACTTAAACAAAGTGACATCGTGTATTTTTATTTTATTCTCACCCATAATTAAATATTTCCTACCGAACTGTATTTACTAACATATAATCATTACCCAGCTCCACAAAATAAATAAAAAATATTCTTCCTGTGACCCGGCCACTTTTTTTTATGTTTTTGGGGTTGCTGAACCCGAATTTGAAGTCTGTTCAACTCCATCACGTTTAGCATTTTCACAACATTCAAAAATAGGACAAAACACAGTAATTCCTTACATATATTGAAGTTGTAAACATCCTGACGTAATAGAGTCAAACGGACTCGGGAGTCGGCGACCCCTGAAACATAAGATAATCATAGTCTGGTCAGAAAAATAATTTTTCCGATTATCTATGGTATAGCTAGATTTCGCACGAATCTATCAGACAGCTCAAGCAAAAAAAAGCAGACAAATTCTTCCTATCATCAAAGTAAATTCATTTCATAGTTTTGGGGTCACTGAATCCGAATCCGAGGTCTTTTTGACGCCATCACGTCGGGGTTTTTCATCACCTCCAAAAATATGCCAAACAAACTCAGTAGTTCTAAATCATCAAAATTATGTACAACTCTGACGTGATAGGGACAAACGGACTTTGGATTCGGATTCAGCAACCCCTAAAACATAAGACAAACAAGGTCTGGTCATAGAAAGAATTTTCTAGATTTTTTTGTGGAGCTGTGTTATAATAAATTATTATGGATATTCAATCTATAAAGTCACGTTTAAAAAATCAAATACATACTTAGCATTTAGAAAAAGAAGATATTTATATTGATAAAATATTTTTGTGAATACTCTGAAGTTCAATTTTTCAGTTTTAATCAAGAACTCTGTGAGTAAAGAAAATAGATTTTCGCATAGAATTAGTTGTGTTGAAAAACAAAGTTTTCAATTTATTCTTTAGGTTTTACTTTCAACTAAATGTTGTACTTTATTTTTCATTAATATTTCATTTATTTCATTTGATAATTTAAATTTCTAATATATTTAGATATGATTGTTAGTTTTCCATAGTATGAAATATTACGAAAATATCCTTAATATTAATAAATTGAATTTATTAATAAATTAATAATTTTAGATCAACGAAAGTAGAGTTTAAGTAAATTGTTTAATCAATGTATAATGTAAAACTCTATAATCAGGTCAAATATAAAGTTAATATAAAGTTATTTGTAACAACAATAATACTTTTTAAATGATTAAGTTCAATTATATAACGTTCATCGTTTTTATGAATAATAATTGTATAAAGCGATTAATAAAACTATAGAATCTTTCGTAAGTCTATAAGTTTTTTGACATTGCTTTTTTTCTTTTTATTATGCAAAGCAATGATGAATAAACAATTTTAGATAATTTCTTTAGAAATCAGGAGTCATATTATGCTCAGCATGAGAGAAAGCATATAAGACTTGCCTTATTTGATTGAAAGTTTTACATTTTAAATTTTGCCGAACAAAAAATTATGCAATAAATCATTGAAATTATAGAATTAAATGAAATAGTGAATCATTTAAAGATGTATTTTCAAACTAATTGGTTCAGTAAGTGTGTAATAATTTCAGTGAACTGAACAGTTTAGTATTTTCATCCTCAAAATAATATCTTCCTATATTATATAGTTGTATGGTTTGAGGCGATAACTGGCTTCCCCCCGCTCCCCCCCAGCTCCCCCACCAAATCACGTAGTTATTTGCTTGTTTTTCCGTGATTTTGAACCAATTTTTTTTTGGGTTAGCTCCCCCCTGCTCCCCCGCACCCCTAGCTCCCCTACCTCCCCCCCATCTAAAAATCAGTCGATAGAGAAAAACGATAAGATTACATAAAATTTTTATAAAATAATTTTTTCTTTATTCAAAAACTTCGTTCCAAACTACGTTTTCAATTTCAAATTTGTTTTCAGATTCCATTTAAATATTTATTTTTTTGGGATTTTACATCTTGATAATGCTACGTACAATTGTCCATGGGAAAATAATGGTTTTTCAAAGTACAACCCTAAGACATCAAAACTTTGACCTTGTGATTTATTTATGGTCATAGAAAATGCTAAAGTAAACTGAAATTGTTTTTAGTACAAAATGAAACGCAGTGACGAAGAATTTTCTGTCTTCAGTGTTATTAGAGGGGTAAACACTTTGTTTCTTTTGTCCTGTGATTATTTCAGCTTCTATGTTTAATTTAAATAATTTTGTAATTCTTAATCGTGTACCATTACAAAGTCCTTCTGCTATATTTAAATTTCTTATTAACATAACAACAGCATTAATTTTCAAATTTAATTCATGTGGCGGAAGACCTTCTCGAATAATATTCAAATACTCTGTTGAAAATTTTATATAAATATTTTCGTCTGTTTTATCTACTCCTTTATGAGTTGCATAATCAAGCCTATAGTACGTTACTATATTTCCTGGCATGTTACTCAAAATTTTTTTGTTTAAAAATGTGTATATTCATTATGAGATGTCAATATAGCTTTACTTGATTTATAATCATTACTGTTATTAAAAACTTCGCAACACACATCACTTGTTCTCCACTCTCGAGGAATTTTGAAACTTTCAACTTTTCCTTCTCCTATCTGCAATAACAATGACGAGAACTTTAGATCTATTGAACGTATATTAATTTTCAAACAGAAAATATAAAATAACGGCCAAAGATTAGAATATTTTATAGTTTCCTGAATGATATTAATTCTGTTCTTGATTTGACTATTGGAAGAATTTGCCGTAAGTCTTCACCCAAAATTATCGTTTTATTCCCGAAAGGTTTTTTATCATCACACAAATCTCTCAAAGTTCTATCAACAATCTCTATCGCTTTTTTAGGAATCATAGATGCTTCGTCCCAAATGATTATTTCTACTTCTCGCAATTTTTGTTTATCTGATTCAAACTGTAGAAATGCACTTTCTATAGTGCTTAAATCTAAGGGAAGTCTAAAAGTTCTATGAGTGGTCATTCCTTTTGGAAGTAAAATAGAAGCAATTCCTGTCCAAGCCATGGTTAAAATTTTTTTTCCAATCGATGAGAAATAGTATATTAATGTCTTGTATAAAAATATTTTTCCCGATCTGCCAGGACCATCGACGGAAAAAAATCGATGTATATATATATTTTCATGTATGGTGACATATGCGGACATTTTATAAGTGAATAGGTACTTATGCGGACACTGTTAGAATTATGCGGACGTCCGCATAAGTTTTTAGAAATATATAAGTGTATCGATACTTGTGCAGACAGTTAAGGTCGCTTTACAACAAAAAATGGAATTTGAATTAGCGAACTAGACGGAACGAGCAAAGCGAGTGAGGTCGTAGTGAGCCTCTGTCGGTAAAGGATGCCTTCCACGCACCCCCGAGGTGTTAGAGTACTATATAGTGTCAATTATATCGCTTTGTCCGCATAAGTCCCCATTTGTATAAAAATATATGTATATATATATACACACTATCTACTTTTTTATAACTTGAAAAACCAAATTTTTTGATTACATCTATATGTTGTTTTGTATCATAAGTAAATGTTTAAGTAACAATTACTCATATTTTGAAATATATCTTTATTCATAACTAGGTAACCAAGAATCACAATATGTTTCGAGCCTGTAATCACATTAAAACTATTTTTTCGATGATTGACAGAACTGGAAGCTAATGTTAAAAAACCTATTAACCAATTTAGTTTTAACTTCTAATAACGATAAGTCAGCTACATTAATGCACTTTCTATCGTCTATTATATATAGCTTCCCGCTATAAAAAGTTTACGGCCACTAAAAGTACACTTAAAACTGCAGTAGCAGGAAAAGTGTATTGGAGGTAAATATATTGGATAAATACTGAAAAACTACACATCACTTGTAATTTTGCAATATACATCAACATTATATAAAAATACGTTACATGTGTCAGTATATTCACTGCGAGAGGAACGATTTGCATCGGCAACATCATGTAAATAAACCATAGAAATATTAGATTTTAATATCTGTACGAAATAAACTTCCCAGCTGTCTGCGGTCAGTGCAGTCTGCACCTGTATATAAGTATACATAAGAGTTGTCTGCAATTGGTGCCGTCTGCACTTGTATATAGGTATACTGCAGCGACACGGTACGCTACAGTCTGCAGATCCCCCACCCCTCAAATCGAATCTCAAGAGACCGTGGTCAGAAACCCACAGCGCTGCGGCCTTGCGTTTCTCGCGCAATGTGAGCTCTTGTGATTCCTGTACCGACACCTTGGCACCAAGGCATAGCCATGAACAGCGTGCTGACGACGCTCGGAGCGTCTCGTGCGTTTACCACGAGGGAAGC
>JAPYYV010008824.1:0-12348 GCA_030522625.1 Copidosoma aretas | reverse complement strand
TTTTATTGTACCTAAATAATTTCGATAGTGTAAAAAAATTTGTTTCAGGTTCGAAATAAATCCTTAATTATGAAATACCCCCATATTAAGAGTCAAAAACGCGTGAAAATTAAGAAAAAAATTATTAAACATTCGCAGCCCATAAGAGGCCATGTATTCTTGTGAGTTAGTATGGCCGTTTTTTCCCATGCAGGTGGCGCTGTTTCAGATTGCTGCACGAAGCGAATAGGCTATGCAAGCTCAGTAGAAGATCTGTAAGTAACTCAATATTTTCTGCCTCAGACTTAACCTTATCAATTTACGGTGTATTTTTATTTAAGGTTTATGTGCATGAATATGTACCTATACATGTACCCGAATATGCATATCCTGATAAATATTTATACTAAAAATTGTTGGTCATAAAAATCTGTCGCTATACCTCCTGATCTATCTGGAAAAACTGATATAATGGTCGAGACGTTATGATATATCTCGTGACAATTTGTTCTCTCACTTATTTACGTCTAGCCTTTCATCTATATAACTAACTACTTCTGTATACCGTTAAACTTGATCTCATCAGTATCATGATCATAAGTAGAATGAAATAATAAGTAAGTACATTATTGTGTCACTTTTAATGTACATCGTACGTCTGCTGTGTTTTTATTCAATTTTAATGCTCGTGTAAGTCGTCACGCTAAAACTTAGTTGTTACAGTAGTAATTTGAACTCAAGCAAAACTTAGCCACCTTAAAGATGGCACCAATCAAATGACTTTGACGACAATTTTATGAAATTTCAATTCTGAAAGATGGTTGCTACTAATTAATTGTTACAGTGCACAATCATTTCTTTTTTTAGACTACTTCATCCAGAAAACTTTAAGCCTGGCGACGAGAATAAAACCGACAGGTTTATCTTTTATTTAAATTTTGAAAAACGCTTCTTATCTAAAAAAAAAGGAAAAGGTTTTTGCAAGAACTCTCATATTTTGCGAATTTTCCGAAATGATTTTTTAAGGTTTTTCAAAAACTTCTGTTTTACTGAGTTTTGTTTCAAAATATTTTTGTTTCAAACAGGTACGAGCGTATTTAAAATAGCAATTATTCTTAGTTTTTTGGATCAACTAATTTATGTTCCAACTATTCGATATCAGATTGGGCTGAATCGATCCATAATGTATAGTACTAAATTATTCGCATACAATTTTTTTTCATTTAAAGCCTTTCTTTTAACAAAAAATCCTGAGTTCTCTAACTTTATACGCTATTCTCTGAAAAAACACTCTATGTCAGTGGTTTGAAATACTCCATCGAGTTCTACGTAAAATCCAACATTTTTTGCATGTTTATATTTGGTTTACGATTTTTTGTGGCCCGAGAAATGTAGAATAACTGTTCTATTCCAGTACCACCCTACACAAGCACATGTTGCGCACTCTAAAAGTGGATTGTAGGGCATTGAAAAGAGATTTTTATTGCCGTTTGGCTGTCATCATTATTTAGTGACATTATATTTAAAAAGTCAGTTATAAATACGCTTTCGCTTAACCTTATCGGAAATTTTTAGTGTCGCCTCTGTAAGACTTTATCAAGGGACGGTGTCATGACCCTAGCCGATGGGTAAATATGTATTTATTTCGTATACAGAAACAACATAATTCTTTTCAGAAGGAAGTTCCTGCAACTTAAATGATGAAAATGAACAAGGCGAGTGCGTACCTATACAACAGTGTCCCTCTATGCTCGGACAGGTCCTTAGGCATGAGCGACGTGCAACTAACGAGAAACGCTGCGGCTTCAAGGGCTACGTTGAGATTGTTTGCTGCCCAAAAATTGAAATTGACCCCCATGGAAAATCAAATAATTCTCTATATCGACAAACTATGCAATCTACGAAATCAAGGATTACAAGTTACTTCCAGAATTTGACAACAAAAATATTGAAAACCACAACTACGGTTCCTCCAACTTTTGCAAACTTTCTTCGGCCTTCAGATAAAGGTATGTTCATAAGTATTTTCTTTCCTATTCGTCGGTACCTTATACAAAATTATATAAAAGGTCTTACATCATGTCGAACCTATTGGAAAATCATTCATAATTAGTCTATTAGTCAGCATTTCTCTCTCCCTCTCTCTCTCTCTCTCTCTCTCTCTCCCTCTCTCTTTCTCTCATTCAAAATTGCATTATTTGTATACTTGTTTGAGACAGATTAGAACACTGTATAGTTGTCCCTATTAGTGGCTCTTACTGCGAGTTAAAATGCTTCATTATGTTATTATAGCTGTATGTATTAGGCAAATCTATCAACTGTAAGATCATTTTCCTTATACTTTTATTTGCGTGGGGTTGCGTCATAATGCTAATGTTACTTATAAATTAATGAATTATATTACATTATATAAATTGTACTTATGATGTATTATGTTGCCAAACGGTTATCTAAACCATAACATGAAGTAAATCGTTATCAATCAGTCAATCAATCTCTCTCTCTCTCTTTATGTGTGGGTGTACAAGTGTGTGTGTGTGTGTGTGTGTGTGTGTGTGTGTGTGTGTGTGTGTGTGTATGTGTAGTGTAGATGTATGTGTGTAAATAATCAGTTATATTTTGAGATTTCTTTTATATATTTCAGTCTTCTCGTCTTCTGTCATGTCTTATTTTTATTGTTTTAAAATTCCTATCACAGCTAGAAAATAAATTTGTCTAGCGCTGTACACTTTTTTTTGTTTGTGTAATTTTTAGAAATTCATTTTTATTCAAAGTTGAATATTCTACTATTGACTGATGTAGGATACTTGATGATATAGGATCTAAAAGATCTTGACATTTTCTGCACAGAAACGTATTTGGATAAGAATAATAGTACATTATGCACCTAGGGCGGGAAAGTAAAGAATGTCCCAGATCGCCTGTATATTGCCATGCAAGGCAAAGCCAAGGGTGGAAAATGTGGGATCTGAGCATTCTTTATTCTTGTCGGTGGTGCGTATGCGATTTTTTATGCCCCAGCAGGGAATATTTCATTTCCGACTCGCTGGCAGGAGAAACTTTTTTTGTACGGGTACATGTCAATTTATGTGTGTCTATGTAATATTACACAGCTAGACATGATATTTGAACAATATACACTAGTTATTTCGCGAAGTTCTTAGGTCGCTGAAATCATATCCAACCTTAGAGCTGCTTCATCACATCAGGTTTTTAGAACATCTAAACCTAAAATGGCCAAAAATACTGTTTTTGCCTACTTTCAAAGTTATGTAGAATCGCAGATTTAATTTTTCTCACGCTGGTGCCGTTTTGTCTATCCCCTCTCTTTAGCCGCACTGAGCGAAGAGGCTAAGCCTCCGGTTGAGTTACGTTTCCAATATATGGGTCAATTCACAAAAACTGTGAGATTTTATGAAGCCTATGTTTATAATTTACGCATTTTGTTATTTGGAGCAAAAATTTTTTCAAACAATGTTAACTGATTCTCTCTGAATATTTCTATTGAAATAAAGTTAAATAAATAATTGCCCTGGCTGCAGGATGCAAAAAAACAGACTTAATTGTAATTACCGCAGTGCGAAGCGTATTCAATTTTCACTTTCAGCAGCTCATTTTGCCCATGTGTTTAATTATTTTTTTTTTTTTAAGATGTATTTTTAAACATATTTCACCATTTAACAAGCTTTTTAGTCCACAAAGAAGATGCAAAAAAATTGGTGATAATGTACAATTCGTTTTAATCGTGGATTCTAGTTTTGCCACTTGAATTTCATGAGACAAATGATTTAGTAGGATCAAGAGGTCCATTTTTTCACATCTCGTTGCCTAGGAGTAACAAGTGGATAACTCAGATTAGCGCTAAGAAACGTGTGGACTTAAATAAGCGCTAAGAAGTGGACATTTTGGCACTGCAATAAGTAACTGGATACTATTTTTTGAAAGGAAAGAGAGACTTTAAATATTTTGGGCGAGATCTCGAGTTATCCGGTTTTTGCCCAAAATTCCTAAAGTCTCTTCATTATTCCAATAATTAGCTATCTGGTTTCTTATCGTAGTGCCGAGTCGTCGCCTTTCTTAGTGCTAATTTGAGTTATTCCCTTTCTTAGCACTAATCTGAGTTATCCGCTTGTTCCTCCCAGGTGACGATTTGAATGTGATCATTTTGTATAGTACAGCGAACAAGCATAGTAACCAACTTTTTTTAAACTTATAATTTGAATGCGGATCTGCATAGTGTCATTATGCACAGAAAGTAATCTGCTGGCTAAAATTAGCGGTCATTACCGTAATGCCTCTAATCTTAAAGGTATTCAAAATTATCAATATAAATTAACTACAGGGTACGAAGCCTTATGGTGTGCACGTGTACTAAACGAAATTGCGTTGATAAATTCCTACTTAGGGCTTCGTAATGGCAAAAAAAAACCATACCGGTTAGGACAGATCTGTCATTGCCCCCATGGTTTTTTCAAGTTTTTAGAAAATCCCATTTCAACTAACATGTGTCAGCGAAAAATAACAACAAAGCCAGGCTCAAAAGTTTAAAGCTAGTTTGGACCTTACATAACATAGAAATTAAATGATAAAACTCTGAACACTCAATTTTAATAATACTTCTTCATACATCAAAATATCCCATTTTTAGTGAAATAACCTGTACATCAAAAACGACTCTTACTATTTCGACCAAAAACTAATACTGAAAATAAAAATGTTTATATCTCTTTCCTTGTAAAAAATCTAGGTAACTTCAATAAAATGAACTTCACATTGTTAAAATTCAAGTATTTAATTGATGTACCTTCATAAAGGGCAATCTGTATATACCTTTCGATATATACCTTATCGACGACCTCACTTCGAGAAATATTCATTGTTAATTATTTATACAGCTGTTTTCTCGGAAAAATACTAGAAGACCAGCAGAGCTGATGCTTTCTTATTCGTTGTAATCTTAGAGCATATACTACTGGAGTGAGCATGGCAATGCTGTACAGTGTGACGAGGCAGACAAAGTTTTAGTAGTAGCTTTCTCCCTCTATCTTGCAGTGAAACATGATTGGGCGAGACAAGGATGCAGAAAGTGTATGGCTGTACTTGTCTCGCCTAATCATATTTCACTGCAAGTTAGAAGGAAAAAGCTACTACTAAAACTTTGTCTGCCTTGTCAGCTGTACAGCATTACCATACTCACTCCAGTAGTATATGCTCTAAGGTTGTAATTCTATCAGAACTGAAAGAGAAAAATTATATTTTGTGATTGTGAAATAGCAATTCAAGGCCGATCACATAAAAATGTAAATTTTCTCAAAAAGTTATGCACAGAATGACATGAAATTTGTACAGGGTCTCTTAAATAAAGTTACAAACGCGGGTCTTTTGATGGTTTGTGTAAATATGAAGTTAAAAAAAATAGTTATAAGCAACAGTTCCCAACTTACAGGGGACCTTATTTTCAGAAATAATAAATTATAATGCTGTCTTCGGTAAAATAAAGAAAGGATCCGCCAAGCTGATACTTGAAGGAGACTATGAAGCCAATATTTATTGTAATCGCTTGCGAATTAAGAGAAAAGTTACAACTCGTGATTGTAAGACAGTACTTACGTGACTAGTACGGATTGCCTGAGATGTAGATTGTAGATTTCCGCAACGGATAACAGATATTAGCTTGATGGACTCCTCAAAGTAAAAGCTTGGAGAGCTGTCTCTTTATGATACTAAAAGACAGTTTTATAATTGGTTATTGGTTAACTGAAAATAAGGTTGCCGGCAAAGTCGAAACTGTTTCTGATGAATACTTATTTTTCAATCTCAATATTTACTTAAACTATGAGAAGACCTGCGCTTGTAACTTCATTTTAGAGACCATGTACGAATTTCATGTCATTTTGTGCATAACATTTCTATTTCGATTTTCAATAGATTACAACGAATAATGGCTTAATTGATTTTTAAAGGCATCAACTTGGCTGGTCTTTTTGTATTTTTACCAGAAAACAGTTGTATAAATAATCATCTGCTTCTCAAACTTGCCTCGTCGCACTCGCACGCGACTTGATTGTTAATGAATATTTCTTGAAGTGAGGTAGTCGGTAGGGTAGATATAAAAGGGTACACACTGAATGCTTTTAAGGAAGAACGAGCATGGCTCAGCTTTTGTGAGATCTACAAAAACTATATATACTTATAGTTAAACTTCAAAGCTTTTAAACGATGTCCAAAAAATACGATTAAACATTATTATTCAAAAGACATCTGCCACTTAATATAATAACTTTTGTGTAGTTTAGAATAAAATTCTAATTAGTGACAATGTTTATTCTTTGATAAATCAAGAAATGTTTGACACAGGTGGCTTCTTGAAAAACAAGTATGCCTTACAATGCAATCCGTGGATCACGATATAAAAGCAAGTACTCTAAAAACTGTTAGCAGATAAGCAATTCACTAAAAAAGTGAGACTAAATATCTTTTACCATGATTACATGGAATATGTTCTATGAATAACTATTTTCTGCAACAGCTAATAAATCATTCCCACTGCTTCTATATTGAGAACTGTCACGAAACTAGCGGCCCCCTGGACACGGCCCGTAGTTGCTGGCCCTTTAAAATACTTTCTTTTGGCCCATTTTGCCCTTTGTTTCATAATATACATTTTTGGCGACACCGTAACTTATTGCAGCTATTTTGAGATCTATCAACATTAATTTTAGGTTTGGCACAGTACTATATGTTATAAATTGACTTGCGTGATCTCCTCATTTATGTTTTTACTTTATTTTTTGCCATGTATAAATTGATGAGACTATCGAATTCTTTAGTTTCTTAATCTTTCATAAAAAATTAAAAAACACTTAATAACGCTACCTCTTTCAAAATATCAATCACGCTACAAATAACAACGTTATATTTAAAAAAAAAGTTAGCGCTTTACGCCAGCGTTACGTAATCTATCGAGGCTCGTTAAGAACTCTGAATAAGACCCCTTAAGTCAAAAATTATTGGCAATTTACTCAAACTTATGCTGAAAAAGCTTTAATTTTATCAGATCAAAGGTTTTTTTACACAAACTTTTATCGCTGGTAACTCGGACAACTTTTTTATCTTAACTAGTGCATCAATGAAATCTCATTTCTGGTGCTAATAGTCAATTCTCAAGCCACCATTATTACAGTTATTTGAGCAAAGTTACAATCAAAAGAGTATATTATGATTTAAATCGGATTCATACTATTTTAATGCTACCTTCTCTTTAGGTGCACTGTAAAAAAATTATAATGGACTACCACTGCATTAAATAAAGATAAAAAAGCGACTTTTATTTATCGCAGCATATTCACTGTAGAAATGGCAGACTTACTGCAATAAATTAATTTTGTCTAAATCAATATTTACGTTTATCATGCGTTGTTAAGATAAGGCTATTCAGAGGAAAGCTACTTTAAGTTCCATGAATTCTAGAAAAAGCGTTTGTAGCAAGCCAGTCAACAGGTATTTATGGTACATAGACTTGAAAATTTTAAAACTAAAGTAAACATATTTGTCTCCAATTAAAATTTTTTTTTTTTTTTAATCAAGAGTTTAAGTACACCAAAATTTTGAAAAAATTTATCTTTTAATAGAAAAAATTTACATGGAATTAATGAAGTAATTTTTATGTCATTTTGATGACCATGTATTAACAGAATTTTCGTTCATGTAAAGAAAGAATATCGAAAAATCATTATTAAATTATCTCTAGTTAATTTACAAGTTTATTTTATTTTCATCGTATTAGGGTTAATGAGCAGAGGAGCAGAGGAGCATAGCCTCAGAAGTATTAATATATCTTACTATATGTACGATAAATATCTCGTATACATAGTTGTGAGGGTATAACTATCTCAGTCCTTTGGTACGCACTCCACAGTTCGGGATAAATTCAGTTGATATTAACGTGTTTTATACAATCATCATTAGTTGCAGTAAATTTTTAATATCTTTACTCGCTCCGAGCCAGCGCAGAGGTTGCGCCCTTTGCAGCAGAAAATAGTCAAAAATTCTTGCATGTAAACAAACGGCTTAGAGCATATATACATGCGTTGGCTCGGAGCGAATAGCCCTCTCACATGACCTGCAACCAGAATCCGCCTGTTCTCTCCGTGTTCACGTGAAAATTTCTTTTAATTTTAAAAGCCCCCCTTGCAGGCTCCTCTGCACCCCTCCTAAGCACGGCTTTAAATCTATTTTTTTAACCTTTACGTATATGTTCTTTATTATCTATGCTAACCATAGCCTCCCCCCCTCTCTACCACCCACGCAGCCCCCACACAACAATACCCGCAGTCTTCCACTTCCCACTCACCAACGACCTAACAGCTTCCCTAAATTACCTAAACAATACTACCTGATTGAGCCTTCCATAACCTCTTACTAGTGTACCGACATTCGATGGCCGACAAAGTGAGTTGCATTTTAAAAGACATAAAAAGCTGGGGATGTTGTTGTAAAAACCAGATATACCTAGATAGACGATATCGACCTCCAAAACAGCTGCCCCACCATCTCACGGTGCACACTTTGTTTCTGAAACGTGGCAGTAGTTTGATATTTGCAAATTAGAATCACTGTATTTAGAATCAGTTGTAGCTTTATTTTGTAAACATTGCTCAAATGTCGGATGGACCTCTTTGTGCGGCTAAACTAAATGTTGTTCAGAAACGTCTCATGTCAGAATCGTTTTTGCATCATGAATAGGTAACGACAGATAAGGATAGTTTGAGTCACTATCATTTTTTTTCCAGTTAATTTTTAACAATAATGCGATATTTCAGAAATAAACGAAAGTAATTTGAATATTTCTGGTAGCTTTTCTACAATTGAGAAACGTTCAAATAACTTATAGGTGTGGCTCTTATTATTTGGAGTTGCTTTTTGACGCCACATACACTTATTTGAAACTATATAAAGCAACTTGACTTGAAAAAAGGATATCCACGTTTTTGACAGTCGAATAGCACTCTTTAAAAAATCGGATCTACTCCAGGATCGATTTTACTTTGGCTTTACGCTCGTAGTCTACGGTGCAAGGACACTTAGCACCGTAAGCGGTACTTGCGAGAAACCTTGGCGGCAATTAAATTTTTTAACAGAAGGAACGAGCTTTGCGTACTTTCTTCCGCACTTAATAAAAAAAGCTAGAAAACAAGTGATAATTTTTAATAGTAATCGGATTGTTAATGAATGTGATTATGTACAAACCAAAACTTTTTTTTCATAAGAAGTATATTTTATTAGCGCATACATATAATTTTTTTAATCATATATATATGATTTTATAACAATTTTTGTAAATCTATAGTTTATAAAAATAATGTAAATTTCTATTTTTGCGGATTACATTTATTGATCGTTAATAAAATCGGGAGCTTTGGCATCAGCATTATCGTCATTTATCAAGTCCATCATTAATGGCGGTGGCTCAAAATGTCTACAGTCTCCTGTTTGTTTAATGCATTGACTCTATAACAGTAACCATTTACGGTATTAATACTCAATCAATTTCTGATAGGAGTTTTCTCTAGTCTTAGTTTACTCCACACTCGCTCATTTTCTACATTACTATGCGGTATTATAAAAATATGCAAAATTGAATTAGATAATTCTCTAAAAGGATATTCCCCAGCCTCATTCAAATGGTTATAGAGTTCAAACCAAAAAATTTGAATCTCAATATTTTCGTCTCTTAAATTCTCTGGATAATCATTGTAAAACATTAACGCATTCCATTCGTTGACAATTAGGTGACTTACGTTATTTTTATCTGTCAAAGTTTGCATACAATTCCATTATTTATACGAAAATCTGATGATGAACTGTTGTTTGGGGCTATGCAATCCAGAACATCAAAATGATTGTTTTTTAAATTGTTGAACCTTCGTTTTACCTGTAAGAAAAAAACTTGCATGTATCTTAAGCAACTGAACTTTGTATTTATCTTATCAGCTTCGGTAAAATCTGATATATCAGAATTATTAAAAAAAATGTTTGCATGATTTCATAAATTAATTAAATCAAGTTGTAAAATATGCTGCTCGTTCAATGGATTCATGTCACTTTCATTATTATTAATAACATAATTATGCTGTAATAATAGACCGCAAGTTCGTTTGAACAAGCCATTTAAAACTTTTCTAATTTTGTGAATGACAATGTCATTTCGCTGGAAAAATTTATTAGCTGTATTTATTATGGGCAATATAAAGTTTAAAAATAACATGTAGCATCTATTTCTTTTTACATTCAAAAAATCAAGAATAGGGCCAGCACTTACAACATTTTCGGCTAAGGAAGCATAAGTGAAATACAATACCAGCGGGATCCAATGCTCGATTATTCTAGCAATACTCTCTTCGATAGATAACCAGCGAGTGCTAGATGGACGTAAAATTTTATGAATTTCGGCATCAAGATATACTTGAAACTCAACTAGAGTATGCTGTCTTTTGGGAGAGCGGTAAAAAAAAGTATGAATGGAAGAACAAAATTTGGTAATATCATTTGTTAACTCTTTCATCGCAACTTCTACACACAAGCGAATCGAATGACTGGGGCATTTTATAATAATAATATTTGGATCGTTTTGTCTGAATCGTTGAGAAACCAAATTGTGTGATCCCACCATAAGACTACAGCCATCCAAGCCAAAAGCTACAATATTACGAAGAGGGACATTTTTGTTAGTAAAACTTGTTATTTTTTCATAAATATGACCTGCATTTGCGACGTGATTATCCTCGTCATCACCGAAAACTGCACTAATTTCCCACAAAAATTGAACTATTTCCCTTTCCTCAAAATCTGCGTACCTTATAACTGTGCATGCATTTTGTACTTGTGAAATATCCGTCGTTTCGTCGAATTCGACGCTAAATTTTAAATTTCTCAATTTTGCACATAATTTGCTTTTGCAGCCTTTACCTATACAATTTTTGATGATTTTTGATACAGATAATCTGTTTGGATTCAAATTTTCCAAAATTTCTTGGCAGTTTTCCTCGAAACGAATATGTTTTAGAACGGGAATCAAATGATAGGCCAATAGAAATGCTAAAGTATGTTCAGCAAAAATTGCACACAACCTAATTTTAACAACTTTAACATTCCTACGTATTATCTCTTTGCGTGCGACAAGTTCATCGTTATTATTTCTATCCGCTGCTTTTTGATGTCAAGCTGACTCTAGATGTCTTCGTATTGTTTCTAAAGTGAAACCAAATTGAATGCCGCAAAAAAATGCATCGAACACGATATTGGTTTCCTACCACTGATCTGAACCAATCTCAAAATTCTTCTATTTCCTCCCACCTAACACGATAAATTTGGCACCGATAATGAGGCGCAAGCTCTCCTTCATCTCGTTGATCGACATCGTTTTCATTGTTTTCTATTTTACAACACTAAAAGAAAGTTTACTAGATGAGTATGGGAATTTATGCTTAACAAAACGCTTGCACATAAAAAAATATTCCACACAATTACCTACACATGTATCCACTGTTCGAAAATAATTACTGTATAAATAGTACGTTTCAACGCGGAAATAATATATATTACACTGTATCAGTTGATTAACTTATTTCAAGCTTTAAAGTTAAAGAGCACAATGAAAATGCATAAAACTGACCTTGCATTAAATAAATGCTACCAAACGAGATCGCGTGTGTCTTGGAACGCAGAGATCAGTTTTTTACGTTAATTTGTTTTGACATATAGAGTATACAGTTATACACTAGACGTAGCTTAATTCGCACCGCGGCAAATTCAAACATTCAATACCTATTCGTTGATTCCATTACGTGAACCCTCTCATTAGTGAATCTTATAACTTTATTAAAGAGTATATACCGCGATAAAACTACCTTACAAAAAATTCATGAGTTTAATAATCTTCTCAGAAATACATATCAATTTCATCTTTGGAAGGCCCACCAGCATTTTTCACACTATGTTTGTCTGATTAATTGAATTGTTTGTCGAAAAAATCACTCGAACATGATGACATTGTGAGTTCAAAAGAATAAAAAGAAATAAATACAATCAATTGCAAAAAGCGAATATTTTTTTTTTATCCATAGAACAAATTTGGTAGTTGAACAGTAAAACAGGAATCTTAGGTACATACTAAAAAATAAAAATGTATTTAAAAATAAGCGTAGAAAATGTATTGTTAACACACATTGTACATATGTTTCACAACACATAATTTATGCATTTCTAATAATAGAAATTATTATTTTAAATTGATGGGTATTTATTTCAATTAGTCAAATTATTATATTGACCTCTTCCATCTATATTGCGCTATAGTTGCGCGCTTTT